>CACVCL010029817.1:0-62345 GCA_902729485.2 Mus minutoides | reverse complement strand
ACTTCAAATCACACAAGTAAACACTCCTAAATCCCTAGAAATAATAGCCCTATCATATCTACACAGACACAATCCCAAACACACACACTACCTGTGACAGACAGTATGAGAGAAAAGATAAAACACATGTTGGAGTTGTCAGACCATAGACAATCTATAAGCATATATATTCTTCATTGACCTTGTGCAGTGCTGTGTAACTGCAAAAGCAATGATGTATCAGAAGAGTAAGAGGTGGAGTGCAAAAGTCGTGTTTTATATTACCTGAGTGTTGAGCTGTAGCCTTGCAGCCTGAGTCACCCAAGGGTCAAGTACTGTCAAGTTGAATGGTAACACCCTCTCACTCTCTCACTTTTTCCTTCCTTCATCCCATGTGCACCTGTATCAAGTGCAAGAAGAGTTGCTCTTTATACGAAAGGCAGGAGAATGCAGAGGATACAATGGAAGAGAAATAAATATGAACTGCAAGGAAATTAAAACCATAGAAAGAGAAGGCATTTCAGCTTTGCAGTAATTAAACTGAGGATCAAGGGAAATATAAATTAAGGGGAGGAAATTGAAACTAAAATTGGGATAAACGCTTAAAAGATTAAAAAAAATCAGCTGAGAAGCATATACAAATCAGAAAATATACCTTATCAGTTTGGGTACATGTTACTGAGTCATCCTATGTATGTAAGACAAGGATTGTTTTAAAGCAATTGCTGACTAATTTTATGAATTGAAGAAGCTCGTTTCTGAAAAGGGATTGTGGCACATTCCATGCATTTTATTGATTTTTGTGGCTATGATATTGATTGTTAAGTTCCTTATAGCCTGGTCTGTGGACCAATATTCACTGGAAACCTTTATAAATGCTGTCTCTCAGGACCCACCTCAGATCTTTATAATTGGGCCCTTAACATATACTTTAAAGGTAAGAAACATATAGGACTTGGAAGGCAAGGATACTTGAAAATAGATGTCCCTACAGAAATGTATCAGAGTATTAAAACACAAAGCTAAGATTAGTGTGTCCCACTAAGAAACTTAATAAGAAAAAAATTGAAGTGACATTAGTTATATATGTGTGTATATATATATATATATATATATATATATATATATATATATCACATTATATGTTATATTTTGTTTACTATATATAGTAGAATATGTATTATATATGCATAATATATAATGTATTATATATTCTATAAAAATATATGTTATATTATATGTTTATGATAATATGATGGGATATAATATTTATTATTGTATGTAATGTTATAAATAATATTATATAAATATTATATAATGTAAATTAAATTATATATATATACTCAAATATATACATATATACATTACATATAAATATACTCAAATATATAAACATATATAATATATATGTGTGTGTGTATAAATACATACACACACACTCATTTAGGGCATTAAGTATAAAAGTTTTAAAAGTTACATATAAAATTTGATAAGCAGACATGCCATGAGATTAAAAAGGATGTTTATTCAGAAAAAGAACATTCAGTTTATGGAATCATCTTCAAGAAATGTAATGAGAAGCTCCTGCAGCCTCAGAACAACATGAGAGGGGAAAAACCCACCTCAAATATCTAGCTTTGGGCTAGAGAGATGGAGCAGAATTTAGTAGTACTTAGTGATTTTGCAGAGTACCCTAGCTCAATTCCTCAAACCCAGGGAGTGCAGCTCACAACAACCTGTAATGCCAGCTCCAGAGAGACCTGAGACCTCTGGCTCACCTGCAATTTGCAATACCCACACAAACACATGCATTTACATGATTAACAATAATGAAACTAATCTTTTTTAAATGACTGGATAACCAAAAGAGACCAAAATGTGTACACAACCTTTGATCACTGGGCTGTTAATTCTTCCTGAAAACAGCCTAGTGGTTCCAAACTCCCATCTGTATGAGAGATGATATAATTAGTTATAGATATATGTAAATAAACTGTTAAGTAAATACATGTATAATACTCCTTCTAAAGTTCCTTTGAATTATATAGATTTTTTTTTCTTCTCAGGGGAAGATTCCAATTCATGTGTAGAATTTGGCTAAGTCTCTTATTTATTGCTCCTAAAGCAGTGTTTCTTAACCCATGGTCCCCAGACAAATCACCTGCAGAAATGTATGAGAGCTCTTTTTAACAACCAGTTTACTAGATTCAGCTCCAGATAATGATTCATAATCCTTGGGGAAAAAGTCTAATAATATACTCAATAAAATGTAGGCAATCTTCATTCATGCACTCATTTTATATAAGCCCTGTGTCTGGAATTGTATAATGTAGAACATAAAGGCTTAAACTTAGATGTAGGAAACAAAAGAATAGTCTTTCATACAAAAAGAAGTTGGAAAGGGCTCTCCGAGGAGATGGCTAGTGCAGTAGGACCCCGGGCCAGATTCAGACAGAGCTCATTTCAGTAGTAACATCTGTCCAGTCCCAAATGTACAGATGTTGCCTTTGTGAAGCCCCAGAAGCTGTGGAGACTCACTTGGTGATACAGAAGTTAGGTCTGGACATTGTCAGTATTAGGAGATATCATAGCCAAGCATCTGGACTGAGAAGAGGAAAATGATGTAGGCTAGACACCATCTGAAATTACTAATGATGGATCTCTAACATGTACCAGATTAAAGTCCTTAAAAGTATTTCAGAGAAACAGAATTAAATTAGAGGGGACAAGAGAAACAGGACTAGTAGGAGTACATGCTGCTGCCATTTTATGTCTACTTTCTCTCTTCTCCTAATATACCCCAAAAGATAAAATTATGCTAACTTGTAATAAACCTGAAAATGGCTCCTGTTGAGGGAGAAAGGGAGACAGAGACATTGAGACAGATGCAGAGAGACAGAGAGTGCAACAGAAAGAATTATCTGTGTGTGGCTGTGTGGCAATGTGGTAATGGTGGTATGTGTGTTTTCATGAGCATGTGGAGGTTGAACTATGGGTGAGTCCTGCCATTTACATGGGTTATAAGGGTCAGAACTCAGTAGCTAATGCTTGTGCATCAATCACCTGACCCACAAAACCATCTCTCCGGCCCTGTCACACAATTTAAGGGAAGGACACATTTTGGAGAGATTTCAATGTACATAACTGAGCATTAAGTTTGTAGACTCCTATATACTGTAGCTGTTAACTGTTAGCAAACACAAGACTTTAGCTATAGAACTTTTCCTTATAGTATGGATGAAAAACCATATGAAAATTTTCTCAGTGAAGATTAGAAAAAAGATACCAATGTTATGCAGACCATTCATTTTTATAACTCTTTCAGAGGTAGTGTAAAGTAGTCACAAAATTGTACAAAATCCTACAACTTGAGAAGTGTGAAAATATATTCCAGAAATCTGAAAAAGTCACTAAATACAAAAAGACAAAAAGAAAAGGTGTATTTATCTTTTATTTCAATAAAAAATGAATATTTTTGGTGTCAATTTCTTATATAAAAATATTCACTTGCTTAGTGCTTTCATTAATAGAGTCATATATTCAAAATAAAAGCTTAGAAAATGTAGGAGTCACAGTCACTAGCCCTCCAAAAAGCTAGAAATTTCACAGGAGAACGAAATGTCAATGCATCTGCTTAGAGAATAAATAACACAAAGCAGTCTGTTCATTCTTCATAGTGTCCATGGGTCCATGTTTAGATGGGAATGGGTAGAGAATGTGGGTTTGGCTCATGGAATTTTATTTCAGGAAAGCATGAGAGAAGATGAAAGAATTCAGTGATGGTAAAAAAAAAAATTAGAATAATTTTGAAGGACGTTAGAGAAGCTAAAAAATGTTGCTCTGTCTGGAAAGAACTCCTGGAAAGTTATCATGAAATGCTTTAGAGATAAAGGTAGCTGGGCAGTTGCATTGAATAAACATCATGAGACCGAGGTCTGAGACAACTATGCCATGTATAACCTTAGACTTCCCTGTGAAGATGCTAAACAATCACCAAAGGCCTAAGGAAGCTGATTCCTCTTAAACTGATGCCAAATTAAGATTACTGCCATAGTATTCCATGGGATAGCAAAACATTTGTCAACCTGGGAAGTAAAACTATAAAAAAAAACTGAATTGTTGAAAAGACCTAAAGAAAAAATATTTTAAAAGTTGCACTTTATAAAGAAATGCTATGAGTGAGGAGGTTGAAGTAAGGACATTGCATTTCAGTAAACAAATGAGTTAGTGAAACATTAGATTTTGCTGGGAAATGTGATTGAGAAGTGGATATTTGAACTTAATGAAGTGTGCACACACATGTACATAACACACATCTGTGTGCACACAAAGAGAGAGACACTCTCAATTTTAAATAAATTCATTGAAATTATATTAGATTGAGAAGCTGAATACAACATTCTGCAGGACATAATAAAACTAACTTGCCTGTATTTATAGTGGTATATCTAGATGCTTCTTTCTTTTCTAGACATATATCGATGGTTTTTTGGATGTAATTAATTTGTGTATTTTAAAATATGATGTTGAAATTTTTTACTAAGTAGTTACTAAAAAGGAATAAATTAAAATATAATGAGCAAGTTTCCAGCAGCAATATTTTACTAAATCTTAGACTTGGGGCAAAGTGAAAATGCTTCTGAGAAGTTAATTTTTAAAATTCATCCTGGAACTGGGCAGTGGTGGCACACACCTTTAATCCCAGCACTTGGGAGGCAGAGGCAGGTGGATTTCTGAGTTCCAGGCCAACCTGGTCTACAGAGTGAGTTCCAGGACAGCCAGGGCTATACAGAGAAAACCTGTCTTGAAAAACAAAAAAAAACAAAGAAACAAAAAAATCATCCTAGAATCATTTATGGCAAAGAAATAATGACTAACACAGTACTGAGAAATCAAAGTACAATTGTAAGGATCACTTCCACAGAGCAGAGGGCAGTGTGAGAGACAGTAACATAACATCCGAGAATCTGATTCTTTAGTGCTGGGACTACGGATTAAGAATGATGATCTGGAACAGAGATCTATGTGGACAAACAGCGCTTCACTCTAAAGCCCATTTAAAATTAAAAATTTCAGACCCCAGTGTGTTGGTATGGTTATACAAGAAGTATAAGGACTTTAACAATGGAATATAAAGTCTTTGTTAAACAGAATGTGTAAAGGGGCAGAATGCTGTCTTAAAGATTTGCCCTCTCTCATTAAGTTAATACATAGGAGAAGTAAGATGCAGTTGGTATTCAATCAATATTTAAGTATATAATATTTGAACACAGAAAAAATTCAGTGTTGGCAGTTCTTACTCAATTTTAAATATTAAGTGTAAGGATGGTGGTAAGTATTCTTCATGACTCTATTGATAACTTCTTCAATATTTACTTTTCTAGTCTGAGTCACATATGACACATACATTTTCTCTAAATTACTACTTGATTTATTCTAAAAATACAACTTGTAGGTAATGAACTATATAATCTTCCACAAGACTCAGTGATGAAACCAATAGCAGACAGGAGTTTGTTAGCAATCAGAATTATTTCCCATATTGTAAGCAACCCTTGAATAATCCTGCAGTTTCTCTTCTGACTTCTGATGTAGCCACCATCCTACTCTCCTTTTTTAACTAGATATTTTCTTTACTTACATTTCAAATATTATCCTCTTTCCTAGTTTACTCTTTGAAAATCCCCTATGCTCTTGCCCCCCCCTCCCTGCTTCCCAACCCACCCACTCTCTCTTCCTGGCCCTGGCATTCCCCTATAATGAGGCATAGAACCTTCACAAGACCAAGGGCTTCTCCTCCCATTGATGGACGACTAGGCCATCCTCTGCTACATATGTAGCTAGAGACACCAGTCCCACCATTTGATTTCTTTGATTGATGGAGCTCTGGGGATACTGGTTAGTTCATATTGTTGAACCTCCTATAGGGCTGCAACCCCTTCAGCTCCTTGGGTACTTTCTCTAACTCCTTCATCAGGGACCCTGTGCTCTGTCCAATGGATGACTGTGCACATCCACTTCTGTATTTGCCAGGCACTGGCAGAGCCTCTCAGGAGACCACTATATCAGGCTCCTGCATCACCACAGAAGGAGTTACAGAGACAAAATTCAGAGCAGAGACTGAAGGAATGACCATACAGAGACTGCCCCACCTGGAGATCCATCCCATAAACAACCACCATCCTACTCTTGCTAGGCATTTGCAACCCCCACTTCCCTCTCCGTGCTTGGAGTTTATTCTTCCCCAGGTGATCCTTGAGCATAGACTAACTGAATCAGAATCTCCAGAGGTTTCCCAAGCCTTTGTTTAAAAATACTCACCGGGGTTATGTAGTGTATCCAAATTAGAAAACTTCTGCTTCATTTAAGTAGTGCTCTGAAACTTTGAACGTTGAAGTACAGACTGCCTGAGTCACTAGGAATCCCATTAAACTGCAAAATATCAATCAGGTCAGGCTCATTGGAGATTCTGAATTTTAATAAGCTTAAAGTGACAGTGATGTGGATAGTAATTAGTATGAACTATAAATAAAGGAGCAAATTATGCTGTCACTTCTAAATGGCATAGTTTTCTCTCTTTCCTTTCTTTTTTATTTTTGTTTTTGTTTTATTGGGGGGGGGGTTGTTTTGTTTTTTTGCTTTTTGCTTGTTTATACTCCAGCACTGTGACATACAAAAGCAACTTTACCAACTCAGTTTTTCTATCCCTCCCATTGACCTGTACCGAATCTTTGTTTTCTCTGTGTAGAGTTGTTTTTGCCTTAGAGTTTGACTTTGGGAGAAATTATTTTCACTTGTCTGAGGAAGGGTACAAGATAGCATCTAAATCATGTAGATTAAACACACACAGATACACAGACACAGACATAAACACAGACACACACACACACACACACACACACACACACACACACACACACAAAACCCTAACTATAGCTGATACTTAGAGAATAGAGAAATCAATAAATTTGAGTTTCCATGTTAAAGCAAACTAAAAACTCCTTTCCAGAAACATGTTGCTCATTCAAACATTTCATCATAAACCCTGTGAGATATGGACAGAAAAAAATTTCTAGAGAAAGGAAAGAGAGTGGTTGATGGGTTAGCCATGGGTATACATTCCTATTATTTGTTTCCAACACTGGATTAAAATTCCTCACTTCACTCGTATTAATGATTCCATTATTAGAGAGTTGATCTACACATCTGCTCCTTAAACTCCTCTTCACAGATGGACAGAGTACGAGGTGAATCATCAGTGGAAGTGGACAGGAAGCCTGTGTGCTGGGCTCTGGGCTAGCTGCAGTCTAAGGCTTCTAAAAGGAATTGTCAGAGTTAAGAAGAATACTCAAATTTCAAAGGGCTCTGGAAATATCATTGAAAAAGCTCATTATCAATTATGAATTAAAAGAAACCTTGTCAGCAAATACAGAAGGGATTTCTATAAGACGGTTAACTATTTCATAAAAAACATGTTAATTTTTTTATCTAAACAGGGAAATATAGATGTTTGCTGTTAAAATAAAGTCTAATTTAAGGGTTACCCAGGTATTGTCCATATATAAAGATGTGCTAAAAAGAAAGAAAAAAGGAGTGGAGATCCAATTTAGTTAGCAAAAATAATACAGAATCCTTATGTATGAGATCCAATATAGTTAGCAAAAATAATACAGAATCCTTATGTACAAGCAAAAGCTCTGGGTGTGTGCAACATATTTTAAAACTTGATAATATTTCTGTCTAATAACAGTAACATTTGTTGCAAAGTCTTATATTAAATCTACATTTGAAAATCTAATAAAAAGTGCATGTCTTTATATAAGGCAGTTTGGTCATTTAAACAGTAGAGCTATTTGCATGATGATAAGTAAATGATTAAAATGGGATTTTGAAAAGTTTTAATATAAAGCATTTTGTATAAAAATTATTAATAGTAGATGTTATTTGGTATGATCAACATACTATATAAAAAGGAGAAAATAAACTACATTAAATTCAAAGCAAATTTAAGGTAACTTTTACCTTACATGAAGAAAAGGAACAAAATAGGAGACAAAAGAAAGAGATTTTAAGGCATTCAAGAGTTGCACTTGTTATCCTGGCAGAGGACCAATGTACAGACAGAAGCATGCATATCAGGTAGACATGGCTTCAGGTAAGTGGAGATCCAGGGTTCCAATACCCTCTTTTGTCTTCCATGGGTACCTGTGTGCATACACACACACAAACACACATACACACACACAAATAAAATAAATCTCTAAAACAAAAAACTCCATATATTCCATATTTTATTTTATTAATAAAAGCAAAGCAAAACAGTGTATATGCAATCTTTATCATAAGTACTTAGGAGTCACAAATATAAAAGAAAATTTAAAGCCCATGGCTATCTATGGGGATGTCATGACCATAGAATATCATAGAACGTAAATGAGGACATGGTTTTTAAAAAGTCTGAGAATCTAGGGTAGGCATTTGACTGTATAAATGAAAGGTCACCTACTCTTCTAATTAGCCATGTAGACCTTGTCAATTGTAACATCACTAAGCCTCCAGAAACTCCTCTCTGAATTCTAATAATAATAGCCCTTACTCATGAGACTATTTTGAAGATAAAATGAAATAACAGACACACACAAACACACATGCACAGGCACACACACACACATGTGTGTGCTCAGGAATATGCAGAGTTTATTATACAAGTTAAAGGTCTACTCATCCACTGTACTACTCTCAGGAAAGAAAGTCTTGATTTAGTGGAGTCCACGTTCCAAAAACAATAAATGTGCTTCAGCTGGGCTCTCTCTGTGCTTCCAAAGAATTTACAGTATCATTAAGGAAGCAGAGTGTGGGAGAAAGACCTTGGAGTGAGATAAAGGGGGCTTCCTAGCCAGGCTCCTCCACCTACATTTTTTCATCCCTCTGCCTCTTTTCCAACTCTAAAATACAAAGATAAGAATAACATTTTTTTTAACTTTGTTCTAAGTACCAAATGAGAGAAAGTATGCAAGAGAGACAGGAAAGGTCAGTTCTATGAAAGGATTGCTCAACAAATGTTCATTGTTTGGAGTCATAAGTACAGAAAGAAAAAAAAAAAAAAAAAAGCTTAATCTAAAGTAAAGGTGGCTATTAAGGTTAAGAGCTCCAGGAAACAAGAAGGCGAAGTGTCTAAGAGTCTAAGGCACACTACCTTTGTTTATGGTAAGAATATTCCCATGGTATAACATGTCTCAAGTCTAGACAAATTGCTTGTTCAAGGAAGGAATGGAGTAATATTCTTCCGGTATCTCTCAAAGAAGCTCCTGGATTTTTGGCTCATTACTCTGAAGAATCTTCTCCATCAATCTTCTGATTCAGGATCCCTTAAGGGGCCTCCTCCTATCTTATCTAGTGAAACAAACTAGGCTGTTATCTTTCCTATTTTAATCTGGAGGTTTCCAGGCATGTATGCCCAAATTTTCATGCATCATTTGCAAGGCAGAAATGTGTTAAATAAGTCTAGGTTGCAGGCTTGCCTTTGTGCACAATTATCTTGGAGCCCTCAGAAAGAGCTGAGATAGCCTCCCTGAGAAAGGCTTATCTGGCTTGTTTTCACAAATGGAAAACAAGTTGCTGAACAAGGGTTTATCTCAACCAGGAGAGTGGCTTTTACAACAGAGATAACTCCTGCCTCGCCAACTCACACTTTGTTATCAGGAAACACTATACCAAGAGGCTGACTGTGGAAAGTACGTGAAATTTTGAGCATAAAAGAATATTTTTGGCTAACAAGGTGCTGCTGCTTCAATAAGAGACAAGCTTTGAAATGTTATTAAAAGTGTACAAGGAACCTGCCAGTCAACAGCAGCCAGAGCAAGCTCTCAGAGTTAGGCTCATGTGTCAACAACAGTGCCATGGTGACTATTTTATTCACACTGGATAGATAAAGAGCCATTGACCTAATTGGATATGGGACGGCTTCTTTTCTTCTTTCTGTGAAAGGACCGGACTGCAATGAGCTATACCTGACTGGTGCCCCACAAAGCTTTCTCTAGAGAGGGGCTGTGTAAATCTTCTACAATTCAGAACGTACATTTAGAAGTCTTCAAGATCAAAAGCTCCCCCCAAAATTGAGAAGGTAGAAATGGATAGGAATTTTAAAAACTTCAAAGGAAAGTACAAAGCATACTGCAGGGGTATGTTCTGGAAGTGAAACCTTTTTGGAATGAAACTGGCTGGAAAAATAAAAACAGTTTATCTAATGAGGAGGACTAGAAATGTCATATCCTGTGCCACACTTCAGTAATTGGAATCTTGGCCTCAAAGGGAGATATTACATCACAAAGGAGTATTATACTGACAGAAAAAAAAAAAAAAAAAAAAAAAAAAAAAAAACATAAACAGGGGTATAGACTGAGAGAAGAACAACACGGATTTACTTGGATAGACCATGGAGGTGATAGGTTATTTCTTTGCTGGTGAAATAAGCCAATTCAAACCTGATTTGTTACTATTAAGTGCAGATTTATTGGGGAGCTACACTCCTTGAGTTCACTGACTCCTGGTGGGTGACTGGGAGAGATAAAGAGAGAAATGTCACTCTCTCCATTAGAGAAGAGAATGAGAAGAAGAGAGAAAGGGGGGAAACGAAAATGCCTGATGTATACAGAAAAGCCTCTGCGGGGGAGGGAGGGGCAGCCCAACCCCCAGGCTGGAAAACTCAACATTGGGGCCAGGGTAAGTAAGGTAGGGGTGCTGGGAAAAACCTGGAAGCCAGGTCTGCTTTCATATGTAAAGTATGTACCTCAGTCTCTTGTCCTGGGTCTGAAACCATATAGGAGGGACTTTACTACTAAACAGTATGCCTAATCCTGAAGTTCATCAGCATTCTATAAGTAACAGAAATGAGAAGCCTGAAGAAATACTGAAATAGAAAGATAAACAATAGCGAGATAGGTATGAAGCAAAGACATACAGACACACCATGCCGCTGGTGGATTTTCATTATGCAAGGGAAACAACTGCAGGCAAAGACAGAACCCTTACTTTAAATCAACAGGCAATCGACTTTAAAATAAGTCAACTTCTTGGCACGAATACAAATATGACAAATGGAGAAAAGATAGAAAGATAACCAGTAGGTAATAGCTGAATTACTTAGCAACAGAAAAAAAAAAAGTGAAAAAAAATTAGGAAAAGCCTAAACCTATTCTCTGTGCAACCCTTAAATTATCAAGGACATGTTTTGTTTTAGTTTGGTTTGGTTTAATATATGAAAAACAATCTTACATAGGACACAAAATTTCAGCTAGAATTCACTGACAAATTCAGGCACAGTTCTAGAGCACTATGGCCCAGAAGGAAGGGTATGACCTGAAACAGGTGGTTCATACTCTCAGAATCAGTGTCCTTCTGACTGAAAAAGTGGAGTAATATTAATCCCCAGGTTGTTGTGATGATTCGCTGGAGGTGTTTATAAAACCTAGTACTATCTTGGCACAGAATGGATGACCAATGCCTAAAGTAGGTCAGTATCAAAGAACTTTCCCTATTGCCTGGACATATGTTGCCACAAGTTTGCCTAAATTCTAAGGGGAAAAAAAAAAAACTAAACTAAAATTAGATCATAAGTTCCTCCATATTTTGCCTAAAGAAAAGGCACGATGGCCTGAGGGGATGTCTCAGTTGGTAAAGTCCTTGCTGCACAAACATAAAGACTGAAGTTTGGGTTCTCAGGATCCACATGAAAAGCCAGATTGTCTATACATGCCTGTGGAGCACTGTGGAGAAGCAGGTGGATACCTTGTTGGCTAGTAATCTATCTTAAGCAGTGAGTTACAGGTCTACAGAGATGCCGTTTCTCACAAGATAAGGTAGACAGTGAGAAAGGAAGATCTCCAACATCAAGATCTGGTCTACACATATGCACACATTGCCTAACATGGAAAGTACTGTGTATAACAAGTGTGCACTTGGAGCTGTCTGGAAAGCCTGTCAAAGTAGAGGGTAGAGAACAACATGGAATGTCTTTCTGTACTCTCAGTCTTATTTCCTGGAAACCAGCTCTCTCACTGATCACGAAACTTGCTCTTTAAATAGACTAGCTGCAAGCTCCCAGGATCCTTCTGTCTCTTCCTTCTCATACTGGAGTTGCAGGAACATAGAGACTCAGGTTATTGTATGTAGGTGTCCTGAATTCAAACCCTTGTCCTTGTACTTTTACTGCAATTGTGCTTATCACAAAGTGCCTCTCATGTCAGATCTAAAATTAATTAACGTCTTGGTGTATATTAAGCCACCACTCACAAAGATTCTCCTGTTTTCATTAAATTCATTTGAAAGCCTCATGAAAAAAAAAAAAGTGCACATGCCAGAAAGCTCAGCACCATCAACTATTAATGCTACCACACAAGGAAAGGACATTAGGATACCACTGCACTATAGGGCAAGCAACCTCACAAGCATTCTGTATCATGGTCTTAGCTGTTGGGACAGTTTTCCTTTTGCATGACTTTTGGTCATTTATTATAAGGAGGTTAAACGTTTAGTGCCATAAATCATCTACTATAAACAAGTCGCTGATGCAGTTGTTAAACAAATGGGACAAAACACATACATGGCCATGGCTATACATACCTGTCAATTACTCTAGTTCCAGGAACGAAAAATATTTAAAGGAATGACAAGGACATCCAGCATACCAGAAAATAGAATGATATAGCTATGCAAGGTTGATTGAAACCACATTAATACCAGGAACCACTGAATAATTTTGAGACGCTCAGTGGCTGAAAACATAAAGGGAGAAATTGAGTTTAAAAACATTATAGGCCACTGATATAAAACATAGTTGGCCTAAAAAGGATTCACTGGGACTTTAAGACAGTTTAGTATGTTATTTATTCTACTTCTGGGTGAGAGCAATAATCACTGGCTGACTAATATAAGTGCTTTTATATTTTAAATTTTTATATTTTTTATTTAGGATTTTTGAGCCAGCATGTCATATAAGTCAGGAAAGCCTAGAACTCATAAAATACACAGTGACTTATTGTTATTTGGTTTTGGTTTTGGAAAATGGGTTTCTCTGTATAGCCCAAACTGTCCTGGAACTCTGTAGACAAGGCTGACCTGGAACTCAGAAACTGGCCAGCCTTTCTGCCTCCCGGAGCAACAATTATCTTTTTAATCACTGCCTTTCTTAGACTATATTTAATCTAATCAAATAGGCCAATTTTCTAAGCACTTTAGTTACATCCCTCAAGATTTACCTCTCCTGCTTTTCACATATGAGATTGTATCAGTAAGTTTCTTGTCCTCTGGCGTTCTATGGCCTTTTGGCATAAGAGAGAAGACTAGCAGCCAGGAAAGTCAAATCAGTGGGTTACTCTGCCAGGACTCACATAAGTTGATATTATCCCTCCATCTACACACAAGGCAGCCCAAAGATGCTTTATATAGCTTCTGTAGATGGTTTTCCTGCCACCTACTGAACTCTGGTAGATCTTGTCTACAGAGCTCTTGCTCTTCTAAACTTAATCAAATGTTTGTAAATGTGTCTTCATTTTATAAATTCTCAATTGACAGCTGCAGTTACTTCTGGTTTTATAGAGGCTCAAAAAGATAAATGAAAGATGTACAAATGTATTTGAATAATTTCCTAATGCCCTTTTTATTCTAACCAAACCTACCTCTTCCCAAACAACATTTTTCCCAAAACATTTTGCTACCCCAAATATAATAAAAGCCTAATGTATTTTTTCTAGAAAATAAAAAGGTCTTAATAGTTTACTTATTGACTTTTTCATGTTTGGCTTGTCTAAGATTATAATACAAAAGTATTGAAGATAAAGTTAACTCAGGGAATGGTACTTAGGCTCAGGGTCTAAGAGCCCTTCTAGAAGACCCGAGTTTATACCTTAAACACTCACCACAAAAGTACAGGCATGGCTGCACAAGTTTGCAACCCCAAAATAGAACACGTACTGAGAGAGACATATTCTAAGATCTCAGACAGCACAACTGAAAGAGTGAGCTTTGGATCCAGTAAGGGCAAATATCTCAAGGCAAAGAGGAGAAAAATGATAGACATCCAACATCCTTTCAGGCTTCTGAACACTCACCTGCATATACGATATAATACAAACATAAACAACTCTCTTTCTCTGTCTGCCTGTCTGTCTCTCTCTGTCTCTCTGTCTCTGTTTCTGTCTGTCTCTCTCTGTCTCTGTCTCTCTCTCTCTCTCTTTCTCTCACATATACACAAAGCACACCACACATACCTTTCCTTAAATATTCTATTCATATTTCAGTAACTGTAATGTTATCTTAGCTATATTATTGATATAGACTAATTGTCATGCAGCCTCAAGTGGTTTGCAATGGGGAGGCAAGGTATCAATCACGTTTAGAGTTCTCAGAGAGTGGAATGGGTTAGGGCAGAGGCTGTCTCTATCATTTAGGAGGATGTCCATATGCCTCATGTTTTAATATTTAAAATTACAAATCATGCTGACCAGGTGATATATGAATTTTTGAAGTTCTACTTTCTAACTAAATTAACTACTTTCTAACTAATTAACTAAAACCAAAACTATTCAATTTTGTGAAGTTCTACACTAAAATACTAATATTCTGGTTGACATGTGTTCTATTTTCATTTCTGTTGATGTGATAAACTATCTTGACAATAAGCAGCTTAGGAGAGGCAAGGGTTTATTAGGCTTGCAATTCCAGGTTAAGTTTATCATCTTGGACAATCTAGATAGGGCCTTAACTTACATCTCAAAGCACAGGCACTCAGGAACAGAGACCTAAAGGCACTTATTATACCTGCATGCATGCTGCTAGAGTATGCTAATAATCTAGCTTTCTCCATTCACACACACCTCAGGGACCAGTCCATAGAACACTGCTGCTCACACTCAGGTTAAGTCTTCCCATGTCAATTCACAAGCAAGAAGACAATCTGCCGCAGACATGTGCATGGAACAGTACAATGTAGACAATTGTTCCACTAAGGCTTTCTGCTAGCTTGTGTCAAATTGAGAGTTAAAAGTATCCATTACAACTGAACTCTGATAGGAGCCTCCAGATATTTCTTTTGCATACCCTGATTCCTTTTCCATACCCTCTGATGCTATTGCATCTGCCATAATGCCAACTAATTTACTTTGCTCACCATAAAATATTGAAATACTCTAAACTATGAACCAAAATAAATCATTCCTCTGTCAAGTTGTTTCTGCCAGTCACTAATAGAATATAAGTAATACAGGAACTTAACATGCATGTAGTTAGTGATGAAATTTCTTTATACATTTTGAAATTCATATTTGGAAACTGTAACACCAAGTGAGACTCCATTGGGATAATGGAGTAACTAATAGTAAATAGGATAATAAATCTAGGACACTATATTAGCAACATACTAGTTATTTTTCCTTTTGTTTAACAAAATACCAGTTAAAAAAGAAAGGTTTGGTTTTGTTTTTAGTTCCAGAGAAAGTCTGCCAGAGCAGAGAGGGTATAAAAGAAGAAATTTGACATTTACCTAGTCCCTCAAGAATCAAAGGGATCATATTGCATCGACACACAGGAAGTAGAAGGAGAGAACAGGAAGTGGGGGAAGCCCATGAATCCCTCACACCTTGCCCTCAGGGGTATGATTCATTCAGAAAGGCTCCATCTCCTAAAAGTTCCATGACCTCCTTGAGCAGCAGCATGAACTGAGGAACAAGTATTCAACCTCATGAGGGCTGTGGAAGACAGTGCTCACAAAACTTCCACAGACCCGTATAAGATAGTCACAGTCATCTGTTGGATGGAACACGGGACCTCCAATGGAGGAGCTAGAGAAAGTACCCAAGAGCTGAAGGGGTCTGCAACCCCATAGGTGGAAGAACAATATGAACTAACCAGTACCCCCAGAGCTCGTGTCTCTAGCTGCATATGTAACAGAAGATGGCCTAGTTGGCCATCCTTGGGACGAGAGGCCCCTTGATCTTGCAAACTTTATATTGTCCAATACAGGAGAATACCAGCGCCAAGAAGTGGGAGTGGGTGGGTAGGGGAGCAAGGTGGGGAACGGGGAGGGTATGGGAGACTTTCGGGATAGCATTTGAAATGTAAATGAAGAAAATATCTAATAAAATTTGAAAAAAAAAAAAAAAAAACAGGATAAGTATCCTGACAAGAAATGTTTCAGAAATATAATATTTTCTCTATCTCTAATAAAACATGTATCAATTTGCTTTCTATTGCTGTGATACACACCATGACACAAAGCAACCTGGGGAAGAAACGGTTTATTTCAGCTTTAAAAAATTATAGTTTGTTCTAGAGTAAATTGAAGGCAGGAACCAGAGACAATGACTGAAGCAGAAGCCATGTGGGATCACTGCTTACATCCTGGCTCTCCATGGCTCACTCAGGCTTCTGTCTTATACAATCACAACTACTGGCCCCAGGGATAGCATAACCCACATTAGACTGTCCCTTTCCATATCATTCATCAGAAAAAATGCTTCCATAGAATTGCCTGCAGGCCAATCTGATGGAGACATTTTCTCAATTGAGGTTCACTGTCCTCAGATGAACCTAGCTTGTGTTAAGTTGATCAAACAAACAAACAAACAAAATAAGAGAAAACTCTAACCATCACAATGCTTTAAAAAAAAAAGACGAGGAAAAAAGAAAAGGAAAGGAAAGGAAGCTATGATAAGATAGTGAGAAAGCCACTGTTTAAAAGCTAGGAAGAGAGCGCTCACCAAAATCCCAACTCTGTAGACCTTTATCTTAGATTTTAGCTTCCAGAACTATGAGGAAGACCATGTTGCTTAAGCCACCTCATCTAATTTGTTATGACAGTCTATAGCAGATTATTACTGTGCACATGAGACACTGCACATGTGGCCCTTGAAAACAGTGTCTTCTTTTACTGCTTCATGAACCTAGATATGTTTTCAGTTGCAACATAGGAAGCCCATGTAAATTTATAGGTCCAGTTAATGTGAGGAAGACATGAGATGTGGTATATGGTATTCTTTTGCCAGAAGTATGACTGTGAGAGCTTTAATGAGGCCTTGCAAAAATAAGTGTCTAATTTTAAGACCTGAGATTCAAAAGGAATTGATCTGGGTTTTCCTCTGTGCCTAGAGCTGATCCTGTGCTACAGCTCCCCATACCCAAATACTGCCTGAAGAGAGATGGTCTCCCAAGAATGCTGGCATACCTGTGAGAACAGGTAATACCACCACTTTTGCTCAAATTCCTGACCTATAAAAGACCAAAAGAGAGCCATCAGGAAACAGGAGCCAAGGACCAGCCAGGGACAGGATGCTTCCAGTTTCCTTCTATGCTCTGGATCTAACCCTGTGTGACAGCTCTCCAAACCCAGAGAGATCTGGTCTCACAAGGGAACTGACACATAGAGATCTGATCTCACAAGGGAACTAACACATAGGCTTACAGGAGGGACAAGCCATAGTCAGAGACAGCAAGAATAGCTAACACCAGAGATGACAAGATGGTGAGAGACAAGGGCAAGAATATAAGCAATAGAAACCAAGGCTACTTGGCATCATCAGAACCCAGTTCTCCTACCACAGTGAGCCCTGGATACCCCCAAATACCAGAAAATCAAGAACCTGATGTAAAATCACTTCTCATGATGATGAGAGAGGACTTTAAGAAGAACATAACTAACTCCCTTAAAGAAATACAGGAGGACACAGGTAAAGAGGTAGAAGCCCTTAAAAATGAAACACACACACAAATCCCATAAAAAAAATTCAGAAAATCACAATCAAACAGGTGAAGGAATTGAACAAACCATCTAAGATCTAAAAATGGAGATAGAAACAGTAGAGAAATCACAGAGATAACCCAAAAGAACAAAAAAATAATAAAGAGAACAAGAGTCATAGATGCAAGCATCACCAACACAATATAAGAGATAGAAGACAGAATCTCAGGTGTACAAGATACCATAGAATGGTAGAGGATGGTCTTGTTGGACATCAGTTGGAGGAGTAGCCCTTGGGCCTGAGGGAGTTTGATGACCCAATGTAGGGGAATGCCAGGATGAGAAGAAGGCAGTTTGTGTGTGGGTGGAGGAGCACCCTCACAGAGGAGCACCCTCACAGAGACAGGAGGAGTGAGAATGGAATGGGGGACAGTTAGAGGGGAGATCTGGAAAAGGGAATAACATTTGAAATGTAAATAAAGAAAATATCCAATAAAAAATGCATCTATGATGCTTCATGTGATTAGATGTCTTCTGTTCAGGACCTTTGATATCTTCTGTCCAAAAACAGAGAGGTAGAATATCCGGCTTTCAATGCTTAAATATACTCCAATTAAAAGTATTTCTGGCCTTGGATGGTGTCTCTGGTGTATAGGGCTAATGGATCTCTACACAAACTACCTAATTATTTTTCTGAAGATGGCATGAATCAAAGAACCTAAGTGCTATCCGTATATAAGGAATGATGCAACAGAATATTCTATAGGTGCCAATACATAGTGAAAAAGCATAAGTAATAGTTAGGAAACACTCAGGGTTTTGTTTGTTTGTTTGTTTGATTTCAATAATCATGGAATATTATTTCATGGACTAAAGCAATCTGTTTAGCAAATTGGTTAACATATTTTTCAGCACCTGATAGAAAGAATTAAAACACTATATAGTACAAAACTTTGACCCATGAAAAATTCAAGACCTTCTACGTGTTCTCCCTTTATTCACTTTCTCCTTCATTAACTTTCATAATTGAAGCTTTCATTTTGAAATTGGGTTGCAGGGGTTGGGTGGGGGAATGTCATCGCCACAGATGGAATGTGGAATCATTCAGTCTCTGCTCTGTAAACTACCATTAGTAAAAGTACAAAGGCCAGGTACATCTCTAAACCTCTAGTCTTTTCCAGGATTACCAAATCATCCTCAGAAGGGAAGCTTCTCCATTTCAAGTGCACTAAATCCCCAATGATACCTGCTCCTTTCCTCGGAAAAGACATGCTTATCCTCACAGACTAAGCAATGGCTATTGAGCACACCAGGCTGAAAGAGCCTGCAGGCTAATGAAATAGTATTTCAGATCTCACATTTCCATGTGGCAGAACAGGAATAGAAAGAAATCCTACTAAAGCTGGTACTGACATTCTCAGATGTGCAGCCATTAACACATGCTAAAACAGTCTCTTTAAAAATTCTATTCATTTTTCCCTCCAAAGAAATATAAAGCACTGCTCTCAAAAGCAGCCTGCAATGTCCTGTATTCCTTAATATACAAGTCATCAAAACCAGCAAGAAATGTTCTGCAGCCTTCCTCTGCCATGAATGCCATGAGCAGGCAAAGAAGACAATTTAAATCAGCTGTGTGTTTTTATTCCTTGGGGATTTTTTTCTGAGTTCTTAAAGAATCATACTCTACTGATTTAAGGTGGGATTAGTCTGAAGTAGTTACTATAACACTGAAGGCTCTCCTTGAAAGCCTATTTATCCATGATTGTTTACTGCCACTCAACATATGTTTTGGTGATGAGGAGAAGGCTCTGCCAAAAATCTAGGTGAGAGCAAGCAGTATAAATCTGCTCTCTAGCAGTTCTGACGAACTATTAAGTGCAACTTTTGCATGGACAAGAGGCACAGACTGTGTATGATGTCTCCTTTGGGGTTATTGAATAACGGGATGTCATTAAGCTCAAAATGTAGTAAAACATAGTCCAGGCATTACCAAAACACTTTACATCATGGAGAGTCAGAAGCTACTAGTCACAGTGGAGCAAACTTAAACATGTTGTCACATAAAGCCATAAGACCCTGACATGTTTGGTACATTTCTCATGACTATTCAGTGCAAAGGTATAAGTTGATACTAATAGAACTTTCTTAACAATCAGTGCAGAAATAAAATAATACTTTGACAAAATCTTGTCAAGCTTTCAGTACATAGTACACTCTTCAATTTTACTTGCAATTTTTGCATGTGAATATGAAAATATGGATATTTATCAATGAATTGACAATGGTTTAACACACACACACACACACATACACACTCCAGAATCATTGTGCCCTTGGTCTAGTTGTTGGTGTATAGAAGGATCTTAGTAAATATTAAACTGAAATATGATAAATGTCTACTAAATAAAGGAGGTTATATGTTGGGCTGCATGTCTGCATTGTTGCTGGAGTGCCTGAGTGCCGCCAACAAGCTGCTCAATGGTGGGGTGCAGAACATAGTCCTTGAGAGCCCATGTTGTCCAGGATGAGAAACACGGGGCTGGGAGGCTGCTGTGGCTCTCAGTCTCCTGTGTACCCAGACATAGCTGGGGACTGAGGGAGTTGGGAACTCAGGTCTGTGTCCTCACTTCCTCTCCAGAGGACCTGAGTGAAATCTGGCTTGGTTTTGAGTGAGTATAGAGAATACAGAGGGGCTGGAAGAGAGGTCTTTCTCCAGGAGATTAAGGCATTGCCTTTTAGACTCTAGGGTCTTCACAATGAAGCACCTCCTCTCAAACTTTGATGAAGGGGATTGTCTTTGTTTATCCAAAGTGCTTTATTTAATGATGGATGCGAATGCATGCATGCTACTCAGGGTAAACCAAGGATTAAATACCTTAAATGCTCCGGTAGGAAAGCACATTGGCTAAACACTTGGGGCATGTCTAGATACCTCATTATCATAGAGAACTCCAGGTTTTTATGCTATGTGACTAATTGTCATGGTCCTCTCAGTACAGTGTCATGGCTACTTCTTCCAGTTCAGATAGTTTGCCAGGAGCTGTCCTCATAACTACCATTCTCAATCCTGAGATTTCCTGGGGTTTAGGTTGTCTTAACCTTACCAATGCTTCTGTCTGGTGGCACAGTGCACTTGCCCACAGATGTGTGTTTTAGGAAACACTCTGGCTCTTACCACTAATCTTCATTTATTTAAAAAAAAAGCCTTTTTGCAAGGCATTATTAATACATTCTTAAATGGAAAGTGGCAATGAAGAGTGTAAAAGGATGATTATATTGATTCCCCCTAATTGTACCCGTCTTGTGTATATTATTTTTAATAGGAGTTTCTAATCTCCCTCTCTCTGAACCAGAGCCTGTCTTTGACTTGTCTGGATTAATGTTTATAGTACTAGGTGTTTGGGCTCATCTGTAACCATGAGCTACACAACAAGACAAGCTAGATTAGCCCTTCCAATGCCTTGATTACTCTGTTTCTTCTGGGAAAATCGACCTTTTAACTTTAAAGTGGAAAGTGTCGATACAATTAATTTTCATATCGTCTTTATTTGATTGAAAAATATTTAATGATGTTGCAAAAAATTATATACATTTAAGCAGCCTACTAGACCATGGGCATGCAGGAGAACTTATGTTTCTCAAAATTCATGCATTAGCAAATGAGCTCCCAGAAACAGCTATGGTGACATGAAGGTGCTAAGAGAAGATTTGAAATAAGGAAGGCCCAAGCCCTCCCCACCTCATGTGTAGATCAATGTGATGAAGAGAGATTGCAACCCCAAGTTTGGTTTCTTGTGCTCTTCTTCCATGTGGAGGACAAAGCTTGTCTCACCTTTCCACTTTGTTAAAAAAAAAAAAAAAAGATAAAAATGACCCTTCCTGGAAGTTGGCAGTCTGATCTTATGTAGATTTCCTACCTCAGTCTCCAAACCTGTGAGAATAAGGCAGTCAGGTATATTTCTGTTTTGCTTTCCACTGAAAGTAACATTTCCAAGGGAGCCACTGTTCTTCTCACAAGGAAAACCTGCAGTGAAACTCAGCATAAACAGCCAAGAACATGATTTCACTGTTCTTTTCAGATCTCTCACTGATCTTATACCTCTAAGAGACATTTGTCCCCACATTGAACTAATTTCCCTAAGATGAGTCTAGGGTTTCAACCAAACAGTGCAGAAATATCCTCTGCCAAGTGCCTATGATTAGAACGGATTTGGAGATATAACAATGGAGTGAAGTTTCATTTGATGCTGTTCTCAAACACTGAGAGGGCAGTTGCTTGACTAGATATTTAGTATTTCTCAGAAGAATGGCTAGGGGGTTACATATCCATTTATCCCCAGGAGTTCTCCTAAAAGAGCCAGCCTAACTATCATGAGAAATGTAAAATTAAATCAAGTAAATGTTTAAAACGAGGTCCTCCAGTAGAAGAGTTAGTATTGTCAATGTGCTTCACTTGGCCCACCAGGTTCAACAACACAGCCATTATAACTGGCCCAGTCCAACTACATTTAAGCATGTTAGTGATTTTTGTGTACTAACTTTGGCCATCTTTATTTAAAAAAAAAAAAAAAAAACTATGAAAGTCTAGCCTTCATAAGAAACCATAGCCATATCTGTCTGTACAAGCAGACCAGACTGTGAGATTCTGATTCATTCCCTAATTTATCTACTCACACAATGAAACCCAGCTGTATTCTCCAAGAGTGTTCAGTCACCTACAGAGTGAGGACTCCAAATCAGCAATTTTAATTATACTAGTAAAGGCAAGACCAGAGAATAATATATATCTTCTTTAATTTCTCTTCAGTTGGAGTTGATAGTCTTTTAAAAGAGTAAAGGAGTTTTGTTGAGACCTCAAGAGTGATAAGTGTTAACCCACTTCCTTATTGTGTCCTATGTTTGTCTGAGCAAAAGTGAAAATAAAAACAAAGCTGTTTTCCACGGAACTTATATCATCTAGTGATAGAGTTAAAGCCAAAATCATAATTAATAGATCATTACTCAGAACAATATTAGTCAAAAGTGCAAAAACTTAACATACCTAAATAACAAGAAAAAAATATGGAAAGATAAAGGGGATATTTAAAAATATATTTGCCTGTCACAAAACTGATGTTTTCTTTAAACATGGAACATACAAATTTAATGAGTACATAGTGATAAAAAAAACTCTTCATTACAAAGCCTCAGTGAATAGTGTAGTATATTTTGGGGGATGAGGTGGAGGAGAAGGCAGAGATGAAAGACAACTTACTTTACACACATGAATCCCTAAATCCAATCTCCAAGACTACTGAAAAAAAGGAAAAGGAAAAGGGAAATTTCTATTTATAGTGACTTGTCAACAATAAAACAGCAAAGAGGGTTTTCTTAGAGCTTGGGTATTCATAATTCAGCCTAGAAAGCAATCAAATGTATAGTCACCTTATAGGCTTGGGGAAGATTGAATGGACGAGTCTGTCTGAAGTGTTGATGGTCCAATTTGCAAATAGAAGCTATTCATGCATTTAAAGGGAGAAATTTCATTTACTATAAGGGGCTGTGTATATTAACACATGAAGAGTTAAAATGCTCAGTGGGTGAAAAGGAAGCCACCTCATTGTCAGCAAATGCAGGATGATCCAACCACTCCAAATATGCATAGAAACCAATATATATATACTTAATTAGTTCATTTTGTTGTTCCACCTATAGGGTTGCAGACCAGAGCTTGTGTCTCTAGCTGTATATGTAGCAGAAGATGGACTAGTTGGCCACCATTGGAAAGAGTGGCCCCTTGGTCTTGCAAACTTTATATGCCCCAGTACAGGGGAAAGCCAGGGCCAAGAAGTGGGAGTAGGTGGCTAGGGGAGCAGGGCAGGGGGTGGGGAGGGTATGGGGGACTTTCAGGATAGCATTTGAAATGTAAATGAAGAAAATATCTAATAAAAAAATCAATATATATATATATATATATATATATATATATATATATATATGATTACAGAATACTTTAAAGTCTCTCTTCATCCACTATCATGAATTGGCTCTAGCCTCATTTTCTTCTCCCCAAGCTTTCTTCCAAGAAGCCAGAAGAAAAATGTGAGAAATGTGTTGCTATATGATACAGGATTATAATCGTGAAATGGTCCAGGGAGTTAACAGACACATATACGCACACAAGTTTTCACAAACTTCTACCTGATTATCTAGTACATATGAGTGAAAAAATAGAGTAGCTCATATGCCATACTCTGTGACTAAATACAGCATATATGAAAGTCTTGGAGCTGCAAAATACAATGTTAGACACTAGAGATTAAGCAATGAATAAAACAGACATGATCTCTGCCTTCATGGTGCCTATAATCTTTTTTAGTACCTGTTTAAGAATTTCTCATTGTTTGAGAATTCTCATCAGGGATAACCCACTGGACTCATAATTTTCGGGTGGTATAGTACCAGGCTACATTTGTAACCTGAGATTTTGAAGAAGTAACTGTTCATTACTGAAGGTTATCAAGAACAAAATCAGAAAGCTCACTGACCAGCCTGACATGATCTGCTTTCTTCATCTCCTTCCATGTAAATAACTCTTCCTACTGTCAGGTCTGCTAAGCTTCACACCATCAATGTGTTTGTCTTTAGTCAGGTGTCAATAGTCACACTGTAATCTTACATAACTCTCTCCAAGGTGTCCTTTATTTTGTTTTGTTTTGTTTTTGTTTTTGTTTTTCGAGACAGGGTTTCTCTGTATAGCCCTGGCTGTCCTGGAACTCAGTGTGTAGACCAGGCTGGCCTCGAACTCAGAAATCCACCTGCTTCTGCCTCCCGAGTGCTGGGATTAAAGGCATGTGCCACCACACCTGGCCAAGGTGTCCTTTGTTCTACCCTTGTCATCTAACTACGCTTGGATTCTCAGATTGTTTATTATTAGTCTGATGTCTAATTCTTTGGTTCAGATATTCATTGCTCCAGAATTTCCCTCAATAGCCTAATTCCTTCTGTAAATCCATTTTTCAGTAACAGTTTCAGGGAATCTTCTTTTCTGGTAGAACTCTGATTTTCAGGATTTGTCCCTGCAGGGTGAGTAAGAATTCTAGACAGAAGGAGTAAGGTTGACGAAATCTCATGTAGAAAAACCCATGATATGTTTGAAGAAATTATACAAAAACAGTGTCTTTAAGATAGAGGCATGAGACATGAGCACAGGGGGAACTAGTTAGTTCATGTTATTCTTCCACCTATAGGGTTGAAGACCCCTTCATCTCCTTGGGTACTTTCTCTAGCTCCTTCCTTGGGAGTCCTGTGTTCCAACTAATAGCTGACTGTGAGCATCCACTTCCGTGTTTGCCAGGCACTAGTATAGCCTCCCACGAGACAGCTATATCAGGGCCCTTTCAGCATTATCTTGCTGGCATATGCAATAGTGTTTATTTTTGGTGGCTGACTATGGGAAGGATCCCTGGGAGCTGCAGTCACTGGTTGGTCCATCCTTTTGATTCAGCTTCACACATGATCTCTGTAACTCCTTCAATGTGTGCTTTGTTCTTAATTCTAGGAAGGGGCGAAGAGACCACCTTTTGAACTTCATTCTACTTGAGTTTCATGTGTTTAGTAAATTGTATCTTGGGTAGTCTAGCCTTCTGGGCTAGTATCCACATATCAGTGAGTACATGTTATGTGAGTTCTTTTGTGATTGGGTTACCTCACTCAGGATGACACCCTCTAGATCCATCCATTTGCCTAGGAATTTCATATATTCATTGTTTCTAATAGCTGAGTAGTACTCCATTGTGTAAATGTACCAAATTTTTTGTATCCATTCCTCTGTTGAAGGACATCTGGGTTCTTTCCAGTTTCTGGATATTATGAATAAGGCTGCTATGAACATAGTGGAACATGTGTCCTTATTACCAGATGGAACCTCTTCTGGATATATGCCCAGTAGAGGTATTGCAGGATCTTCCGGTAGTACTATGTCCAATTTTCTGAGGAACCGCCAGACTGATTTCCAGAGTGGTTGAACAAGCTTTCCCCCTGTGCTCATGTCTCTAGCTGCATATATGGAAGAAGATGGCCTAGTTGGCCATCATTGGGAGGAGAGGCCCCTTGTTCATGCAGACTTTATATGCCCCAGTACAGGGGAATGCCAGGGCCATTATGTGGGAGGGGTGGGTAGGGGAGCAGGGCGGGGATGGAGGAGGGTATGGGGAAATTTCTGGATAACACTTGAAATGTAAATGAAGAAAATATCTAATAAAGAGAAAAAAAAAAGATAGAGGCATGAGTCTGGACTAGGGACGTAACCAGTGAATAGAACTATGAGACTATAAAGAGCTACATTGAGGGTTCTGTTATACTATGGACAGTAAGACAATCCTGAAGAATCTGAATCAGATGAATGATACACATATTCTTTGAAAAGTACTAACATTAATCTGGATTGGAGGAAGGGATAAAGAGAAGAAAGAAGAAAATTTGGTATCTGTATGATATATAATATCATATATTAGAATGAAGAAGGTGAAGAAACATCAATACATCATATCAAGGAATAAACTACCCACTTATTTTTTTAAGATAGGGTTTCTCTGTTCTCTGTATAGTTCTGGTTGTCCTGGAACTTCCTCTGTAGAACACGTAGGTCTTGAACTACAAAGATGAGCCTACCTCTGCCCCATAAGTACTCTGATTAAAGGTGTCTACTCTTAGGACTTGGCAATGAACTACCACATTTAATCATTTTAGGACTGCAATAGAGTACTGACATGTCAGTTGTAAAGATTACATTGTTAACAGTAATTTCACTAAGATTATAGCCTGAATTTTTCATTTGAAAAGGAAAATAATTGGGCTAGGAAGAAGACTTACTGAAAAAAACAATTATCTCTTAGCCTTGATTACCTGAGCGGGCGCACACAAACACACACACACACACACACACACACACACACACACACACACACACACACACTGGCTATTGAACCTATAGATGAACATACTCACACGAGTTTTACAGCTGAGTTATGCCTTATCCCTTAGAAATTACTTTAAATATTAAAGCAGATGGTATCCAGAGATAATCATGTCAGTTCCTTTCTAGTCTACATGTGAACCTACTCAAATCAAGACATGGATTTTTTTTATAATCATCTTGAACTTAATTTGTCCTAGTTTCTCCTTTGATTATCAGATGTACCAGAAGTGAAGTCCATTAGTTCTGGGAAGAACAGAGTATTGCAGCTGTAATGGTGTTAAAAAGCAGCTATCATGTAAGAAGTCCAACTTTGCTAAAATGAATGCCTCATAATGTGAGGAATAATCTCAGACTAGCTGTGTGAAGACAGAGAGGAAGAGGAGAAAGGGGAAGACAAAGAGGAAAGGGGAGAGCTCAACCAGCCCCTACTTATTCTCTTGCTGCAAGTACAAGAAGTGGAAAGAAATCCATCCCAGACATTCTAGGCTCAGCACAACTGCCTAGCAGAATAAAAAATATACATGGAATTATAAAACAGGGTAAACTGGTTGTCTTAAGTCCTCAACCATAGTTATGACTCTTTACAGAAAGCTGAGTAAACATGTACCTACATAATATAACTCAAAAAAGAGCTTCATGAGCAGATCCTGTTATTATCTGCATCGTACAGATATGAAAGTTGAGGCCCCATAAGGTTAGAGGAACTAATGCTGAGAAAAAATTGGAACCCAGGCTCAATGGCTCTAGAGTCTATTGCTTAATACTTACCTGCTGTTGATAGCATATTCATGGGATCCAACAAAGAAAATGTAAAGGAAAGCTTTACACTGAGTCTAGAACCACATGGAATTGATTGATCTTTAAGATTTGTCAGAGGGGATTCATCAGGGCTCAGACAGTATATGAAATAGTATTTTCTTTTCATTGACCAACAGGACTGTTAAAGTGGAGTTCTATTTTTATTCCCTAAGGGGAACACTTAGATTTTTATAGCTACAGAGGCTGCTTAATGGTGTTACATATGGGCCATCAGGATGCCCATGATTTATGCTGCATAGGAAAGGCTTTAAAAATCTAAGCCAAACTCAAGTTATTCTTTCTACCAAAAGCAACAAGAGTATAAAACCAGCCTTACACCGTCACAGCCTGGCAAGGAAACGCACTGAGTGAGTAAAGACATGATTCATCTTATTTCCAGCCTTTTGAAGCTAAAAGCTGAGCTTTGATGGCTGTTTGTGATCAGCCTGAATATTGCTGCTAGATTTTTCTTCAGGCTACCCGTCATCTACATCATGTATGTTTGACCTCCCAAGATGTCAAATAATACATACCAGTAGAACCAGTCCTTCATCTTCAATCAATTATCCTTTTTTAATGTAGAATATTGTCTAAAGTTGAAGTAATAATCTTCTAATTCTGGAGAGTAGGGCACCGCTTCAAACAGCTAGTATAGAAAAACAACTACTACTATTGATTTTGTTTTTAATACCCATCATTCCCCCCATTGTATTTCCTAAGGGAAGATGTGCAATGAGCTGTAGTGTTCTACTTGCAGAGATGCAGCAAAGAATGATTCAGCCCTCTTTTGTTTTAGAACTATCCAGAGAATCTCTTCAATACTTTCCTGGAATGTTCAGTATTAAGACAACGGGTTAGGTTTTTTGCTTTATCACAGGCATGCTATGTTTATACATATTTATTAATATTTCCATCTTAAAGAAATCTCAGTGTGAAAAAGCAAAGAAAAACTAGCTATACAAAGGCAGTTCTGAAGTACTAGTTTGGTAAAAGTTGATTGCTATGGGATCTAAATGCCTTATGCATGACTAACAAATCCAATATTCACAACTGAAAGAACAGATCCTGGAAAAGCTAAGCAAAAAAGGAACTCCTGGAAACAGACTGTGCAAGCAGGCAATAATTTATAATGAGAGTCAATATTGGGGATCCAGTGCTCAGATGTAGTCAATGATATGAGAATATTAGCATTCATTCCACAACCCTTACCAAATCATCTGAGAACCTGCTTGTTTGTTTGTTTGTTTGTTTGTTTGTTTTTGAAAGGGGGTTATGGATGTATATGTTCAAATCACAATAGAAAATTTTCATTTGCCTTCTTGTTTTCTACCCAATGAACTACTGCAGTTCTTGAGTTGGGTAACAAATACCAAAATATGTATGTAGTGGGAAGGTGTGTGTGTGTGTGTGTGTGTGTGTGTGTGTGTGTGTGTGTGTGTGTGTATGAGAGAGACAGAGACAGAGACAGAGAGACAGAGGGAGACAGAGACAGAGAGTGACAGAGAGTAACAGGGAGAGAGTCAGAGAGACAGAGACAAAGACACAGCCACGGAGAAACAAGACAGGGAAACAGATATAGACAAAGAAAAGAGAGACACAGAGAGCACCAAAGTATTAGGCAATAAATCTAGCAGTTGGCTGTTTGTTTTTTCTCTTCTAGAAAATGTTCAGTTTTTGGTATGGTAGAATAAGATTTGCAAGAGTCTATTGTTTATAAAACCCACAAGTAGGAACTTTAATACAGTTACATTTAAAGGCTGAAATAAGACACTGCTTTGCAAACATGAGAACCTTTGTTTTGACCCTCCACATCCAAGAAAGAAAAAACAAACAAACAAAAACAAAAACAAAACAAAACAAACAAAGCATGCCCATGTACAAGTCTTTTTTTTTTCGGTTTTACAAGACAGGGTTTCTCCATAGTCCTGGCTGTCCTGGAACTCACTTTGTAGACCAGGCTGGCCTCGAACTCAGAAAACCGCCTGTCTCTTCCAAGTGCTGGGATTAAAGGCATGCGCCAACATGTCTTTTTCTAAGCTTTAGGAGAAGTTGGGTAGACACCGTAAGAGACTGGGGTTCACTTGCCATTCAGCCCATCTAAGAACAACAAACTCTAGGTTCACTGAGAGGCTGGATCTAAAAGTTATAAGGCAATGAGTGATATACCAGGCCAACATCTTGTTCTCTTACCTTGTGTGTACCCATAGGAATGTACACACACACACACACACACACACACACACACACACACACACACATGCACATGGACACACACACACACACACACACACACACACACACGGACACACACACATGCTGGCTACACATTAACTCAGATAGCACTGCTACCTACAGAACCCACTCAAATAAATCATTTTCTACCAAAGAGCAAACTAAAACCAAATTTACTTCCATATATAATATTTATAGTAACATTTTAAAATGTTTCTTTAGAATATTTCATTCTCCAGATAATGAAGCTGTAACTTAATGAATTTGTGAGACTGAATTCATTTTGAAAATATTATATCCCCAAAATGCAACTTGAATACTGGAAGTGATAGAATAGTCTTCAATAAAAAATACTTTGCTTCTCAGAGAAACTCATGGCGAATAGAGCAATCAAATAAATTCTCTACATATTGGGACATTTTATTTTTCATTTAAATTATACATTCTCTTCTTTGTCTTTATTAAATTTTTATTTTTTATTTTATTTTTATTTTTTATTATTTTATTTATTTTATTATATTTTATTATTTTATTTTATTTTTTATTATATCGTTTCATTTTTTTCCATAGAAGAGATACATTCCTAGGGACTCACAATTATCAATGGAAGTAATTGCAACACGAATATTCTAAACTTTTAATTTTATAAATGCATAAGCCATAGCTGGTCTACAAGTTATGAAATAACTTCTGCTATATGCCACCATGTAAATCTCATTTCTAAAAAAATTTCATAAGCACAAAGTCAAAATTGATGTTAGAGTGAATCTGCTTTTTAGTTCACAGGTTTGCTCTTGTTCTTATTATACACTTCTTGGTTAAGCAAGACCCTTTGATATTCTTTATAACACATTTATATTATCTCAGGCTTTCCTTCAAAAACTGTGAGATCTCTTTTAGGGTCTATTCACGATACCGAACAGTAATTAAGCTTCACACACTTATATGAGCACATAGGTTGGGAATTATCCTCCTAGGTACACTGAGTGGTTTCCCAGCAGGGTTTCCTCTATTATTCTGCTGTTAATGAATAAGTGGTTCAACAAGATCAAGAAAGACTTAAAATGTGTGTTGAAATAAGATACCATAGAAAAATTAAAGTGTGTGTGGGGGGGGGGGTGGTGAAGCTAACTTCTAATTTGTATAGAAATCAGTGGAGTTCCAGAGGCTTTATGAAAATCCCCACAGTGCTTTCTGAGAAAGAGATGTAAATAGAGCAAGGATTGCATTATTTGTTGCTGCAGTGCAGTTAACCTCTCCTTAGTGTCTCCTTAGGCATGGACAGAAAGACAATGTGAGAAAGATTTCAATGTTTTGCCTCCTTTTTGATTTAACGTCTTCTACTTAATCACCTGATGGTGTGGGAACTGTAGACATTTGTGCTTTTGTTACTTTGGGGGCGGTGGGATACCAGTAGGTGCATACTTTAGGCGGGCAGTGTTACAATTTTCTTTTATTTCAATGCTGGCGAGAGGAATAGTTTTAAACATGATCTACAGCCTCTTCTGTATGAGTAATACTCAATCAGAATGATGTCCAATGAGGGCAGTCAATGAGAATCCACTGCACCAGGAAAAATCCCATGCTAGACTTCTGAATATCAATCTTGGCACAGGTTCATAGTATTAAAGAAATTTCTAAAAAAACCCAAAATTTTCACTATCTTTTCCTATTCCTTTGCATTAAGTGGATTCAAGATCAAAATTTTAAAATCAAAATATTTTTTTAAAAGAAGATATTAACAAGATAAGACAAACTTTTTCATTATGTAGGGAAGAAAGGAAAATTATTTTACATTATATAGAACCTCAACTATTAGCAATTTTAGAGATGATCATATACATTTTATCATTTTAAGATTAAATAGTGATTTTTTATTCATTGCCAAATTAGAATTATCAACTTGGATGAGTACTAACAATATTTAATAGGAAAATTTTCCACACCAATTAATTCATTTCTGTTATAGCATTTCTGTAGCCTTATAGCTGTCTATAGTATACTGACCATCGATTGTTGGCTGAAATTTTACAATGTCTGAACAACACAGTTTTGTATATTCTTAATTGAAACTCATATATATATATATATATATATATATATATATATATATATATATATAATTATTCTATTAGGATAGATTCCTTAGAATAAAATTGTTGAATCCCAGTGCACAGTAGTATTTTCCTCATAAGTAGCTTGATCACTACAAGTATTATATTCGCTGACCAATGATCTAATTTTCAATACTAATAGCCTATATTGGTGATTTGTTAATACTTTTGTGGCTTAATTGGAAGTACATGAAAAACTTTAGTGTTTAGAAGCTCCATAGACTGAGCACCATGAAACAGCCTTCCAATTTACTCAGTCTAGTCAGAGCAAGTCAGAGCTTCACAAATAGTTTCAGCAATTAAACATGGCACGCTGATATGGGAGCAGTGGTAGGTTCCCATTATGAAAAGCTTTGAAATAAATCACAATTACATGGTGCTGTAAACGTATCCGCTAAGTGTAGGAGCACAATTAGGCATCTAATTATATAGGAAAACGCAATCCCATCCCAAGTAGAAGCCTAAGCCACAAAACCTGTTCTTACTTGAGCCACTTTGCTCCACAAACCCTGGGGCTTGTCAAGTGGTTTCAGCACTTGCAGGACTTTCCACAAATTTGCCCCATTTCTATTTCACACTCTCTTCCCATTGTGAACAATCTGCCCTATCCTCTCTGACATGCGTCTTCATAGTTGGATACCATTTATTAACTTCTGTGATTTGTTTCGGACCATAAGTCCATCCATGTTGCTCACCCAACTCTTATCAGTCAACATCTCCCAAAGAATATTCAAAGGTTTGGAACTATTCAAAGACAATCACACCAATTAAGAACTGTGAGATGATTAGCAGAAGATTTGATATTAACCAGGTCATCCTTCAAAAAGTAATTTCCTCTACTAAAATTTTACTAATAATGCTTAATTGTCTTTAGAGTTTTTATGCATATAGGAAAGATCTAGAGAACACAGATGTGCATATTTACTTCTCTATTTTTAGCCAGTGTGAGAAGCTGTAGTCTGGCTTACATCAGGGTTTAATTTCAGGATGTGATGCAGAGCCGTAATGCTTATGTGTGGATAATTACAAAGCATTCAATGCATATTATTCCCATATTCCAGTGAGCCCATGAGATCTTTTAAAAATTGTTTGTTACACAAAGTGCGAAAGAAAGACTTGGAAGATCAAGAGAATTTAATAGTCAACTTTATCTACTAACCACATCCTGTTCCCTCCTCTTTTCATTATGATATTGCAGCAATTTAGCCAGTAGCAACACTCATCCCTTTAGAGGCAGATCAGAGGGGCCCAACTCTTCTACTGCACTTGTGGAAGGGGCTTGGCACTGGTAAGGATTATTATATACCATTAAGTACTGTTAAAGGCTGTTGAGAGTATTAGTTTGAAAATGAGATTTCTTTTAAGTCTTTGTGATAAGTGTGCTATAGTGTTTTCATTCATATATATGAGTGAAACTGCTGTTAGCAAGCCAGTCAAACATTTTCCCTGACATCTGCCATTTAAGTAGTCTCTTTTCTAGTAACTGACTGGACTTTCCCCGTGGCAGCTTGATTGTTGTAGATATAATATCTGAAACTATTCCCTATGGAGGTACCACTACAGCTGAAACCAGGATTTATTTTTACCACCTTCACCCTAATTGCTGTCTTCATCTTCATCATCATCGTCATTGTTATCATTGTAGTTATCATCATCATCATCCTCATCATCACCATCATGGGGTCCTTGATCCAGCCACAACAGCTCCAGATATACTATGATTTTGGAAAGCAGAAATATAGGGAAACCAAGTTTTAGCAAATGCTACAAAGCCTTTATCTATCTGTTATCTGTCTACCTTTCTATCTGTTTATGTCTCTATCTCTATCTATGGCTATGGCTATGATTATAGTTACAGATATATCCATCTATATCTACCTATGCTTACTGCAGATGAATTGCAGGCAACTTCTTCAGTAACTCATAGTGATTATTCACTATACTTTGTCCTATAAATGTTCTGTACTTGACAAAACTCAAAGCTGTGCTACCACTGCTGCAAATGAAATCTTGCACTTGCATCAGTCATACATGTCCCAGTCCCCTTCTGGATATATCACCAAGCTATTTGGCTAACTCTTGAGCCAGGCAAGAGGTATGCTCATTTATTTTTCCAATATTGCAGTATTAGTCCCAATAAAATGCTTCTTTGGAATAACCTTATTTACCAAATTTTTATTTTTATCAGAAGTTGAACTGGCAGAATGCAAGTAAGAGAGGAGACAGGAAAAGGCAGCAGAATTTCCACCAGCATTAGTAATAGTAGACTAAGAAATTTCAGACAGTGCCAGGGTATGAGGTGAGCTCTGATGACATAAAGCTACAGAGTACGATCTTCAAAGCTGGAAACGTTCCAGAGAGCTAAAACCTTCAAGGTCCCAATATCAAAATCATAGCAACTGTGCTGTTGGTGCTCATGGCTGCCATTTACTGCTATTGTAATCAAAGCCACTGGCCTGGCACCAAGGACCCGTAACTAAAAGCTTGTTACCTCAGCTCCCTAAGCTGTGAGATTCTGGCTTCCAAATGTGGAGTCATGGCTTACTAGCTCTCAGACCTGGGAATAATAATCCTGGGAATCTGTCAGGCTAGTCTTTCAACCTTTGATACCTTAAGGCTCAGGAGGAACAACACTGGAATTGCTACTCCTTGAAATCAGTTTCCATCTGAGTAGAGCATAAAGCTCACTAGCATCCATGCACTGTCCTCCCATGTGTACTCCCTTTCCTTTTATTCACTCAGTTTAATTGATATATGTTCATGTTCTATGAACATGTATATGAGTCATCACAGTCTGCTCCTTTCTACATGACAATCAAGCTTACCAAGTATCTGTCTAGTATGATGTTTTATTCCTAATCTGCTAAGTTTTTCACATAAAATTAAGGTATTTATTCTTTTATACTAATGGTAAAATCTACCTAGGGTTGCATTTTAAAAAATGAATTAGTGCTTATGGTTGTGACTTACAAAAACCCGCTAAAAGCTTATATTAAAATAGTTTAATATAAATCACTCAAATTATCAGATAAGAAGCAGGAGGAAAAGGAGAAGAGGGAAGAGAGGGATAAAGAGGAGGAAAGTTTGGAACAGGAGGAAGGAGAAGAAGAAAAAGGGAACAAGAGTGGGTAGGAATGGAATGAAGAAAAAGAAGTACAGGGGTACAAAATATGGAAAATTTTTAATCCAGTAACTCAATCTAGGAATAATAATTTTATTAAAATTTATAATAAAGATAAAAACACCATTTAGGGGTGACTTTTTGTCACACGGGAAGATAAATCCTTTGTTACTAAACATATAATGTTATACGACCAAATCTAAGAGCAGAGTGTTTATTGAGGAAAAGGGTTCTAATGAGCTGAAAACTATAAAAGAAAATCCAGGAAAAATCACCTGAATCTTTTGGTATTACAGAGAGAGTAGAGATTCAAACTCCACTTTTCAGTAGAATTGTTGGAAGGAGTGGGGAGTAATAGCACAGAGATACCTCACTAGTTAATATTTGGTGAAGATGCACAGACAAGAAGAGACATAAAGACTCATGACCCACATAGAGATCTCATTTTTCAAATGTCACTGAAGCCAAAAATATAGAAGAGATATGGTTGTTGCACACCTGACCTTAACCATGGCAAGAAGATATCAAAATGTTGTCAGCCACAGATACTTTACCAGCTAAGAGAGAGAAAAGCCAAAATCACAAAGGATAGACCCATCTCCAGCACCCCTGAAAAGCCAAGGAGTAGGTGGGAGGACTTGAAAATGACTCGTGTGTCATTTATAACAGTAATTTTAAAGTCTACCACATCCTTGCTCATTTTTAAACTGGTATTTATAATTTCCTTCCTGCTGTTAAAGAATAATAAAATATGTTGTTTCCAATGTATTATAAATACTGGATTTTTATATAAACTTGTTACATCACTTATTAAAGTGTATTTAGTGTAAATGCCATACAGATCCTAAAACACATCATCTAAAATAAAATGAACTAGCAAGCTCTTCATCAGTCAGTCAGATTTCCTATAATCAAACATTATTTTTATTTCTTTGAATTTAAACTTGCAAACTCAGTGTAAGATTTAATCTAGTTTAATTGAATTTTATGGTTGAAAGTATATTTTAAATCAATTTATTATAATGCTCTGTAATGAAATATGCAAATGAGACACAATTCTACATTTTTTATTCTAATTGTTTGAGATCATAGAACTCCAGGTAACAGAAAGTATAAGAGGAGGTGGTGTTGTGGGGAGCCCAGTTAAATTAGTATAGAGCCACACAGTGAAATATTATATGGTATAAAAAAATAATAATTCTAACTCCTGTTAATAGCACAGAGAATAGATATGTTACAGAGCCATTCTCCTAAGACCTAAATGTGGATTTGATTTTAATAAGCAAAAGAATTCTAAATGATATTTAAAAAGCATTAGTAGCCATCACTTGAGGGAGATTCAGCTGGATGTTAGACAAATAAGACACACTTGAAGAAAGATTGCTTGCCACGCTATAATGCCTAAATCCTGAGATTTAAACCATGTGACTATTGCAACATATGTGTATGTATAATTGTAACTAACATCATGCCTATAAAATATGCAATATTGTAAACTTTCATGAATAAGTGATACCTGCCAATGTGTATTTCAATAAAATTATATCAATTGATGAGATAAAAATTACCCTATTGTGAATACACATTGTTATCATTAGAGTGTACTAATATAATTACTGTTCTATTCTATTTTTTATGTTATCTGCTGAGAAACATCCATAAAGCACATGTTTTTAAAAAAGAACTAAATGTTATCTGGTCATTTCAATCATTCTAACAGTTTTTTTTTTTTTCTTTCCAATTATTTTGCCAAAAATGCTTAATCATTGCTATAAAAATTGGCTTTAGTTAGATAACATGGTAAATACTTTTGTATTTCGCTTATAAAGTAAATAGACAGCATTTAATTTGTGAAATTACATTACATGGCTGGTTATTTGAATAACTTCCTTTTCAATTTTGTGGACACAATAAAAACACATCAGAAGTGTGTAAAAGCAGTTAGACTTTTCTTTTTTTTTTTTTTGATAACTTTTTTTTATTAGAGAGTTTCTTCATTTACATTTCAAGTGTTACCCAAAAGTCCCCTATACCCTGCTCCCCTACCCTCCCTCTCCCACTACTTGGCCCTGGCATTCCCCTGTACTGGGGCATATAAACATTGCTAGACCAAGGGCCTTTCTTCCCCAATAATGGCCAACTAGGCCATCTTCTAATACATATGCAGCTAGAGACATGAGCTCTGGGGGTTCTGATTAGTTCATATTGATGTTCCATCTATAGCAGACCCCTACAGCTCTTGGGTACTCTCTCTAGCTCCTACATTGGGGACCCTGTGTTCTGACCTATAGATGATTGTGAGCATCCAGTTCTGCGTTTGTCAGGGACTGTCAATGCCTCCCAGGAGACAGCTATATCAGGGTCCTTTCAGCAATGTCCTGCTGGTATATGCAGTAGTGTCTGTGTTTGGTGGCTGATTATGTGATGGACCACCCAGCAGTTAGACTTTTCCTGGGGACAACTTACTTAGTAAAAAATATTGAGAACTATTATTATTATTTTAAGGCCAATGATTTTCCAACTACCTTTCCAATAAAATAGTCTCATCTTTTCAAAAAATTTAACCAATATCTTTGGAATCTTGGAGTTGATTTGTTTATTTAAGTGTTTACCTTATCTATGCATGTGCACATACACATAAATGCACATAACTTAAACATGTATAAACATAACCTAATTGGAAAAGCCAATCTTTATTATCAGATTCACTAGTCTAGTATAATTACAAGCTGACAAAATTACCTAATGATATTTCCAGATAGGCTTCCTGACAGAGGATGCAAAAATGAGCAGTGTTGTCGACTTGGTTTTGTGCTTACACATGTTATTTGGAAATTGCAGGAGAATCCTGCAAGTAAGACCCAGGGGATCACTGCCCCCAGCTGGTTCTGATTGGTGAATAAAGTTGCCTGGGAAGCGAGATGGAGGCTCTACTTTAGGATTCAATAGGCAAAAGTACCTAAAAAGACACAGAATCAACATGCCGAGGAAACAGAAAGATCAGGCCTGATAAGTGCAAGATGGAAAGAAAACCAACATGTAAGAGTTGGGGATCATGGTCCATGAGTGCTACAGGCTGTGGTGGCCAGGATGGAATCTAATTTTTTAGTAAGTAAGCAATAATTCAGGAATATCGGAGGGGAAAGTTTGCTAGCCATGTGGAAATTTGGGGGTGAGCCCACCATTGAGCTGCTTAGGGATTATTAAATATAAAACTGTGTGTGTGTATCTTTCATGTGAGAATCCAGAGTATTGGGGTAGATAGGAAGGAACTCAAGCTGTAGACACACCAGGAATTACAGTGTATTATTAAACTATAGCTACAGACCAACTGCCTCAGAGCTCTGCTACAATCATCACACAGTACATATACCCTCACCTCTGCCTCAAGCCATGATCCAAAGAAATTCTTCCTTCTTTAAAAAAATTTATATATTAAAGTTAACGTGCATGTTCTCATGACTAGACTCCACATCTGACATCTCTTTCTGATGCAGATTAAACAGCCACCCAGGCCTGGAGACTTTTATGTAAGTTAAACAACTAAGATGCAGAGTCGTGTAGCAAAGCTTTCCTTGTGTACCTCTTGCTTATGTCTCATGTAGCAACAATCCGTTTTTTGATGATAGAGAGGGTGGGTATAAGAGGGGACAGTCTGAATCAACAAAAGCATATCACTGTGCTGTCTTGCCCTGCACTTACTAGGTCAGAGGATCCTGAAGCAAATGGAAGGACAGAGATTTTTCTGGTCAAACTTCAATCTCACATCAAACACATATGACAGGACAGCACAGAACCCTGTGGCACAGATGTTCTTCTCTGTCAGAAGGAGGTGTCATGAACTTCACACAAAATGTCGCTCTGCTTAGTGCCCTTAGATTGGCTATAACCAAAAGCAATGTGCTAATATAAGATCACATATGAGTTTTGCTTACAGAGTAGCACAATTGTGAAAGAGGCTTTACAGGCAGGGACAATTGAAGGACAGTCTCAGGTCAGCTTTAGAAAAGGAAATATGAAACAAAACTAGAAATCATTTCTGTAAAGCTTCCTTACGAAAAACTTCCCCTTTATAAGTCTTTTAATTTATATTTTTAAATTTAAAAAAAAAAATGAGCCACAGGGCTGGACCTGCGTCTGCAGGCTTGGCAGTAAGGACGACCACATTCGCTTACCAAGCTACTGTTCCAGCTCTGTCTGTGAAAGTCTCAAAGTGCCTCAAGTGGTTCCTATCTGGGAGAGCTAATCCAGATTCACCATACACTGCCCTTGAGAACAGCATGAGCCAGATAACTCCAGCACCAGACCATGACTAGATGGAAGAGTCCATTTGTCTCCAAGCAAAAGGAAAAAGAAGAAAACACTGAATATTTACACAAAATTCATGAGGCTTTTCTAAAAAAAGGTTTCACAGTTGTCAGCAGAAGTAGGTTGCTGACACATAAACGAAGTCAAGGCAAGCTTCATTTTTCCATACAGAGGACAAAGATGCCCACTGAAATAATTGTCAGAGAAGGTACAAAGGGAAGAATTTTGAATGGCAGAGCTTTGTTTCATTTTGTGTTTGCGTGATGTTCTCTGTAACTTTTGTCTAATACTGGGAGGAATTCAAGGCTTTGAAGTTGATACTTGTGACCCACTGAGCCATATGTAGCACCCACATTTACTCAGTACAAATTCAAGAAGTCAAAGGTCTCCAGGGCTCTAAAATATCATACTGAGTCATACATGGAAGAAGCTTAATTATTATAATAACTGTTGAATTTCCAATGCTCACCAAAAATAAGCTACAAAAAAGAAATTCCCTTGCAGATGCCTGAGATGGAACCAATCCCCTTATCCATCTGGCTGCTTCTTCTCCTCTCAGATATGCTCCTTTGGCCCCCTTCACAATGACTGTACTAAATTGAATGCCGTTTGTAAAATACAACTCTGGGGGCTGGTGAGATGGCTCAGCGGGTTAGAGCACCCGACTGCTCTTCCGAAAGTGATGAGTTCAAATCCCAGCAACCACATGGTGGCTTACAACCACACGTAACAAGATCTGACGCCCTCTTCTGGTGCATCTGAAGACAGCTACAATGTAAAATACAACTCTAATTTAAATGCAACTATGAAGTCAAACTTTCAATGGCACTTTTTAGAATTAAGTTACAAACTTCAAAGTGATTAAAGTTCTTAACATAATCAATTCAGAACTAACAGACACTATGATTCAGAGAGCCTAGGTTTGAGGCCTAGGCTCGGTCCTACTGGGTTATATTTATAATCTTTATAATATACTAAACATGCATGTTTATTGTTTAACTTAACTGTGAACATATGGCTTAAAGGATTGTTAGGGAAAAATAGCAATGGTACTTGTCCAGACACTATTATCTGCTATCCCTCTGGTTCAGAGTACGTGCTTAGCAAATAAAAAATTAATTTGTAGAGATTAATAGGGTGCAGTCATTTTATGATTTTTAGTAAGTTCTTTTCCTGTGTACCTGCTCAGTTCTTCCTCTGTTAGCAAACCAACTGGACTCTTGAAAGCTTATTTGAATATCTTTATTTTTGAGACAAAGGGAGAAGAAAAGCATGTAAATCCATATTTTGGATATTCAAATACAGAAAACAATCCTATCATAGATGCAATTGGTCCAGAAGAAAAGAAGGTGTTATTGAATCAGCTTCATATTCTCTGAGTATATCACCTGCCATATAAAATCACAGTCAGTATTGAAGCTCCATATGAGGAAGAGGGAATGGCCACAGAGGAGTCCCACTGTACTGGAGGAAATTCTCCAAGTTTAGAAAAATTGGGAAGTAGTTTGATATATAATAAGGTATCATCACATTTTAAATTATCATCAGAGATCTCTGTATTTTCAACATGGATTTTTTTAAGATTAAAAAAAGTAGTAAATGTTCTTTCAAATGCTACAAACAGGGGTAACCACTTCTTTAAATTGTTTGACACTGTAGCAATTGATTTTTCCCCTTTTCAAAATATCTAACTATGGAGACTACACTTTTACTTGAAAAACCTAAGAGGTATTATGCTACGATACTAACAGCTGCTGTCTTTCAGACATTATTTCTTGGTTTCATAGGAAATAGAAGTTGTTAGGATCTGACTAGATTTAAGACCCAGTCCACAAGTTGAAATCCATCCTTGGCACTGTGACTTGGGGTAAGAACCTATGTGTAGGTAAATCATAGACTTTAGGGAAGAACCTACTATGATTATTCTGCTAAATGGACATAATATTATGCTGCCTCTAATGACTAGTCATTATACCAATAGAACACTGCACTTGCTAACACTCCACAATGAAGCTCCTTTTTTGCACTAGATGGAGATTCATGAACAACTGATTAAAGCAAAAAGAGTTATCAAATTGAAGGTTCCATTCTAAACAAGAACATCTATATCAAAAACCCTTCCTCCCAGGGATCAGAAATCCTGGGAAGAGGGAGCAGAAAGATTTTAAAAGATGTAAGTGGAAACTATGATTTTGGACAAAGCAGGGAACTTGGGCATATGACTTCATAGCAGTAGAGAATCACACACAAGAATTGTACACATTCAAGTCAGACAAAATTCTGGTCAACAGTCTCAACCCTTGCTAAGCAGTTATTAGCAGTTGATATCTGTAAAGAGGAGAATCAGTTTTCCTTAGACTAAGGCCTCAGGTGAATAGACCACCCTAAAGTGAAGACAAAGTATGGAAGGAACTGAATTTGATGTACTAAAAATGGAAGTCTACACAAAGCTTGGTGAGTATGAGTATGATCTGAGAGGAATGGGAGGGGAGATAAATATAACCTAAATACAGGCTAAATGCTTCAGTACTAGTTAAAAAATGAGAGGGGGCTTGGGGAGGAAGAATGCTGAATGAGAAAACAAGATGAGTTTCTAATCCTATTTACTCAGAAGTTTGCAACTCTGGCCAAGTTACCCTTGACCCATCTAAATCTGGTTTTACCAATCCTGATTATGAATTTTTAAATTTACATGTTTGTTGGTCTAAAAAAATTGACCTAACTAAGATAAATTATTTAGTACAGTTCAAAGAACTTCATGAAGACTCACCAACTACAGGGTATTGATGTGGGAAATATTTAAAAATGAACCCGCCAACTCTGCCCATGGTTGGGCCATGATCCTGCGCTCCTAACACTGCCAACTCTCTGGAGCTAGCCCCATGCCAATTGGTGGTCTCTCAGCCCACGGTCAGCCACAGTTGATCATCTTAATACCTATTTACCCGGTATAATCAAGACTCTTAAGCTTATAGTTAACCAAATAGATTGATGTATTAATAAAATCACAATTTAAAGATGCCAATACAATAATTTCAGAGTCTGAAATAATGAGAAAACTTTAACCCAATTATTGTAACCTTTTGATAACACCACAGCAACCTCTATTCTGGTTTTCTCTCCTCCTGAGACATCTCTGTCTCTCTGTCTTTCTAAGTCTCTCTGTCTCTCTGTGTGTGTGTGTGTCTCTCTGTCTCTCTTTCTGAAAGAAAAAAACTTTTTCCCAATCAGCAAATATTGAGTCAATAGTCATAAAACCTTTTATTTAGACCTCTCTCCCAGAGGAATAATATAACCACAAAACTCAAAAACACACCCATTTTGAAAATCAAAATAATCTAAAACAAATGAAGTAAACTAAAATATTGTATGTGCCTATATTAGGCCTTTCCTATCTTGCCAAGCAAGAAAAGAGACTCGAGATTCCAGTGTAGACGATATTAGACAGAATATGACTATCCTGCGAGGCAAGTAAAACAACCATACACCATGTAATGGCAGCCTGTACTTTCTTACAACAGACCTCACCACTGGTAGTAGTTTCTTTGTTTAAACTTCCCCACACTCGAGCCATGTGACTTGTTTTTTAGTGCCACCCAGCTACTCACTCAACAAAACAGAAAAATAAAATAAAACTCTAACTCTCCGGCTAATAATCTTAAATTCCTCGTGGATTTGTGCCCAGGCAGAACACTGGTTTGCCACCTGTTGTGGGAAATATTAAAAAATTGAACCTGCCACCTCTCCTCAAGGTCAGGCCACTCTTCTGAGCTCCTGCAGCTGCCAACACTCTGGAGCTATCCCCCATGCCAGGTGGTCTCTCAGCCACCAACTCTGGACCACAAGGCCACAGGGCTCCCTCTGGGGCATCTCTAGGCTGGAGGGCCCCCGAGTTATTCTCACTACTATGCAATACACAATAGTCAGCCATAGTCAGTCATCTCAACACTTAATTACCTGGTATAATCAAGACTCTTAAGCTTATGGTTAACCAATTTGATCTATGTATCTGTAAAATCACAGTTTACAAGATGCCAATAAATAATTTCAGAGCCAATAGATAAGGATAAAGCTTTAACCCAATTATTCTAACCTCTTGATAACACCATGTTGGCTTCCATTTTGATAACTCCATGTCAGGCTCTCTTCTCCTGAGACCTCACTGACCCCCCTCCCTCCATCCCTTGTCTCTGCTTCTCTCTCTCTCTCTCTCTCTCTCTCTCTCTCTCTCTCTCTCTCCCCCCTCTGTTTCTGTAACTCTTTGTCCCATCTCCCTTTTCCCTGTGCAGTCACAGACCTCCTCAGCATTAATGAAATTGGAGAGGGAAAATCCTGTGACAGGGTATTGCTAGCTCTTTTGCTGCTGTTTCTGTAGAGTAGATATCATACTAGTAGAGACACTGATGGTCTTATTAAAAATATTATAGCTAAGTAATTCTAGCACTCTGGGAAGAGGCAAGCAGATCTCAGTCGTTAGAGGCCATTATGACCTACATAGTCACTTTGAGTCCACACCAAGCTACAGAGTGAGACGCTGTTCTAAAAAAAAAATAGTTTTACATGTAAAGATTTCCATGTCCAGTTCACTTTATCTACTACATTAAGACTAATTCATCAGAATTTGACATAACTCCTAACAAAGATGTAGATTAACAATATGCATATATTACATCTCATGATTGGTTGATATATGCATAATTTACTTGGCAACATGTAAAATATTTTCCTTTCACGCAAGAAATAAAAATTAAACTCTCCTGGCTCTCCATTTGATATGTTCCCTCACTCCAATCTATTGCAAACAACTTATTTGGATTATGTGGCATTATTTTAGTTTTGGCAGACCACAGTGTGTATATTTTACTACAACCAACTATCTAATTCATCTATGTTGGTTCACCTGCCAGAAAAATATATGCAAATCAGAGAATATTATTTGATTAAAGAAAATTAAAGTGATAGATTTGCATAAGTATTGCTCACAGAGTACAACTTTAACGTAGAATGCAACAGTTTTGACATTGCTATCATTTTAACTGAGTAGTCTTCTCTTATAAATACTAAAGATACAGAATCTTGCCCCCAAGGATACACACAGACACTTACTAGTCAGGTAAACATGTCATTAGCCCTAGTAATGTATTCGAAACTTTTCAAAATACTATTTGCCATAACATTTCCATGACAACAAAAGCAACAAAAAATGATTTTAATTCTGATATCCATATAAATACCACTTTAAAATACAAAATACTAACAAAGAGTGCAATTTGTGAAAATTTTTAGGAGTATCAATATCTTTATTGAATTATTTTTTCTTTAATTTTCATCTAAATTTAATGCAAATAAAATTAAGTTGTATAAAATATGCCCTTTTATACTAATATCATAGAATGCCATAATATATGTAATCATGTTAAACAATATATTACATAAGACAATGGCATAAAGTTTGAAATTTAGGGGGTTGTTTTACTCTTTGATTCTTTTGGTAGGCAAGAAGTAACATAATATAGTCAAATCTTTTTGTGGATAGCCTTGGTGTTGTTTGTATTTTGATGTTAATTCAGCTTTACCAGGAGGGATTGTCTGGAATGATGAATAAGTCACATATTCAAGTGACTTCTTGGGAACTATCTCTAATGAATAAAGAAGCTAAACACTGGGCCAGTAGGTGAGAATTCTGGGTTGGATAAGGGAAAAAAGTAGGCATGAGAGAGATAGGGGCTTTTGGACAGGTATAGTGAGAAGACAAGATGTAGCTACTAGTGTCTCATGGTTTTAATGGTGGTTCCACCAGCATTCGCCACCAGAGTATTTAGATTTAATATGGCTAACAAGATTAGGATTTTAGTTGTTGCACCCAGCTATTGAGTTACCATTGTTTCCTTTCACGTGGCAGCTCTACTGGGTTTCAGAGAGAAAGGTAAGGTGGCAAAAGGTGGGTTTGCCTGATGTGCACCACTAAAATCCTTGAGAGTTTTGAAGCATGGCGTTGGCGTGATAATGACCCATCAGTGGGAACTTAGCGAGCTGGGTGTAGAGATTTTGGAGCTCTGAGTCAGAGAGTCTCCATGAGAAAAGAAAAGGCCGGCCACTGATTACCAGCGCATAGCTGGCCAGTCTGCCGGGGCAGAGAGTAGCTGAGTTTAGCATGGGATGGTACCACTATTATAATATTTCCCATAATAAAATCCCTGTAAAACAGTCCTCAAAAATCCATATTTAATTACAGAGACAATACTGTAATAAAAATTATATAATTTCAATTGATAGTATAAAGGGAAGATAAAATATACATGTCTCATACTAATAACTTAAAAGCACAGATGAGAGCTCGAGAACAGAAGAAATAAGCAAACCTAAGAAGAGTAGATTTCAAGAAATAATCAAATTCAAGGTTTAAAATCAATAGAACAGAAATAAAGAGAACAATATAAAGAACTGATGAAAAATGATTTGGTTCTTTGAGAAAATCTTATCCATCCTTTGTCCCTTAAGATTTATTTTATGCTTTTTTCTATTTTTTTCATTAATGTATTTATTTATTTATTTGTTTATTTATTTATTTATTCACTTTACATCCCAATGGCAGCCAACCTTTCCTCCCAGTCTGCTCCTCACATGGCTCCTTCCCCCATACTCCCTCCCTGTCACCTCTGAGAAGGCAGAGATCCCCTGGGTACCAACCCACCTTGGCACCTCAAGTCCTTGCAGCACTAGGAACATCCTTTCCCATTGAGGCAGACAAGGCAGATGACAAGGTTAGGAGAACAGCATCCACAGACAAGCAGCAGAGGCAGGATAAGCCCCCACTCCAATGCGTGGGGAACTGCAGGAAGACCAACCTGGACATCTGCTACATATGATATGTGTAGGGCATAGATCTAGCCCTTATATGCTCTTTGGTTGATGGTTCAGTCTCTGGGAACCCGAATGAATACAGGTTAGTTGGCTCTGATGGTCTCCTTGTTGAGTCACTATGCTCTCTGGGTTCCTCATTCCTTCCTCTCAACTCTTTCACAATACTTACCAAGCTCAGTCTAATGTTCAGCTATGGGTCTCTACATTTGCTTTGGTCAGCTGGTGGATGGAGTATCACAGAACAGATATGCTAGGCTTCTGTCTGTGAATCCAATTGTAAATAGACAGGTAGATAGATAGATAGATAGATAGATAGATAGATAGATAGATAGATACATACATACATACATACATACATACATACATACATACATACATAGACAGATAGAAAGTAAATAATCAGGAATGTTTATATAGACATCGATTTAATAGTGGAAAAATTGTCCATGTACTTTCAATAATTGGCTGAGCAACATAATTTTTTAAAGAAAATGCCAATACTAAAAGAGAAATTGACATAGAAATAAATAAGGTAGATGTGAAGATAGCTACAACCTGAATTTATCAGCTTCTTAGTATGATATATTGAGTGAAAGATGGTTTTGCCATTTCAATGTCAAGTTTATTTTATTTGCTTGGTTATCTTTATATCACTACCCATTAAAAATACCTGAACACTCACAAACTGATAGAGGAAAACTTCAAAGTCCCATTCTCACCAACTGGCAAGTCATCTGGACAAAAAAGAAACAGGGAAAGGCTGGAGTTTACTTACATTATAAACCAAATGAACATAATGGATATTTACAGAATATTCCACCCAAACAAACAAAAAAATATCTTCTCAGCACCTCCAGGAATTTTCTTCATAATTAACCACAGTATACTCAGACACAAAACAAGTCAAAATAAATAAGTAAATTCTTGCATTCTATCAGACCACAATGGATAAAAGTCAGTTGTCAAAAACGACATAAAGTTTACACACTCATAGAACCTGAACAACTCTTTACTGAATTTAAAAGGAGTCAAGACAGAAATAACCAAAGAAATTAAAGACTTTCTAGAAATTAGTGAAAGTGAATACAAACAAAACATATGGGACACAATCAAAGAAATGATAAGAGAAAAGTTTATCATATTTACTGCCTATATTAAAAAATGCAGAAGTTTCATACTAATAACTTAAAAGCACAGATGAGAGCTCAAGAAAAGAAGAAATAAGCAAACCTAAGAAGAGTAGATTTCAAGAAATAATCAAATTCAAGGTTGAAAATCAATAGAACAGAAATAAAGAGAACAATATAAAGAACTGATTAAAAATGATTTGGTTCTTTGAGAAAATCTTATCCAAATTAAGTAAAAAATGGAGAAAACATCCAAATTGCCACAGCCAACAATGAAGAGTCATAAACCAGGCACCAAGGAAACTCAGCAAGTCAGAAGGACGTGATTTAAGTGTCTATATTCTACCAAATTGGAAAATCTAAAATAAATGGGCAATTTTCTTGATATGTAACGCTTTCCAAAATCAAATTTACATCAGGTCAACAATTTAAATAAACCTATATCTCCTAGAAACATAGAAGCATACATTAAAAATCTCCCAACAAGAAAAACGGCCAGGCACCTTTAGTGCAGAATTTTACCAGACTGTCAAAAAAAAAAAAAAAAAAAAAAAAAAAAAAAAAAAAAAAAAAAAAAAAAAAAAAAAAAAAAAAAAAAAAAAAAAAAAAAAAAAAAAAAAAAAAAAAAAAAAAAAAAAAAAAAAAAAAAAAAAAAAAAAAAAAAAAAAAAAAAAAAAAAAAAAAAAAAAAAAAAAAAAAAAANGCTCTACTGGGTTTCAGAGAGAAAGGTAAGGTGGCAAAAGGTGGGTTTGCCTGATGTGCACCACTAAAATCCTTGAGAGTTTTGAAGCATGGCGTTGGCGTGATAATGACCCATCAGTGGGAACTTAGCGAGCTGGGTGTAGAGATTTTGGAGCTCTGAGTCAGAGAGTCTCCATGAGAAAAGAAAAGGCCGGCCACTGCTTACCAGCGCATAGCTGGCCAGTCTGCCGGGGCAGAGAGTAGCTGAGTTTAGCATGGGATGGTACCACTATTATAATATTTCCCATAATAAAATCCCTGTAAAACAGTCCTCAAAAATCCATATTTAATTACAGAGACAATACTGTAATAAAAATTATATAATTTCAATTGTTAGTATAAAGGGAAGATAAAATATACATGTCTCATACTAATAACTTAAAAGCACAGATGAGAGCTCGCGAACAGAAGAAATAAGCAAACCTAAGAAGAGTAGATTTCAAGAAATAATCAAATTCAAGGTTTAAAATCAATAGAACAGAAATAAAGAGAACAATATAAAGAACTGATGAAAAATGATTTGGTTCTTTGAGAAAATCTTATCCATCCTTTGTCCCTTAAGATTTATTTTATGCTTTTTTCTCTTTTTTTTCATTTATTTATTTATTTATTTATTTATTTATTTATTCACTTTACATCCCAATGGCAGCCAACCTTTCCTCCCAGTCTGCTCCTCACATGGTCCCTTCCCCCATACTCCCTCCCTGTCACCTCTGAGAAGGCAGAGATCCCCTGGGTACCAACCCACCTTGGCACCTCAAGTCCTTGCAGCACTAGGAACATCCTCTCCCACTGAGGCAGACAAGGCAGATGACAAGGTTAGGAGAACAACATCCACAGACAAGCAGCAGAGGCAGGGTAAGCCCCCACTCCAATGCGTGGGGAACTGCAGGAAGACCAACCTGGACATCTGCTACATATGATATGTGTAGAGCATAGATCTAGCCTTTATATGCTCTTTGGTTGATGGTTCAGTCTCTGGGAACCTGAATGAATACAGGTTAGTTGGCTCTGATGGTCTCCTTGTTGAGTCACTATGCTCTCTGGGTTCCTCATTCCTTCCCCTCAACTCTTTCACAATACTTACCAAGCTCAGTCTAATGTTCAGCTATGGGTCTCTACATTTGCTTTGGTCAGCTGGTAGATGGAGTATCACAGAACAGATATGCTAAGCTTTTGTCTGTGAATCCAATTGTAAATAGATAGATAGATAGATAGATAGATAGATAGATAGATAGATAGATAGACAGATAGAAAGTAAATAATCAGGAATGTTTATATAGACATCGATTTAATAGTGGAAAAATTGTCCATGTATTTTCAATAATTGGCTGAGCAACATAATTTTTTTAAAGAAAATGCCAATACTAAAAGAGAAATTGACATAGAAATAAATAAGGTAGATGTGAAGATAGCTACAACCTGAATTTATCAGCTTCTTAGCATGATATATTGAGTGAAAGATGGTTTTGCCATTTCAATGTCAAGTTTATTTTATTTGCTTGGTTATCTTTATATCACTACCCATTAAAAATACCTGAACACTCACAAACTGATAGAGGAAAACTTCAAAGTCCCATTCTCACCAACTGGCAAGTCATCCGGACAAAAAAGAAACAGGGAAAGGCTGGAGTTTACTTACGTTATAAACCAAATGAACATAATGGATATTTACAGAATATTCCACCCAAACAAACAAAAAAATATCTTCTCAGCACCTCAAGGAATTTTCTCCATAATTAACCACAGTGTACTCAGACACAAAACAAGTCAAAATAAATAAGTAAATTCTTGCATTCTATCAGACCACAATGGATAAAAGTCAGATGTCAAAAACGACATAAAGTTTACACACTCATAGAACCTGAACAACTCTTTACTGAATTTAAAAGGAGTCAAGACAGAAATAACCAAAGAAATTAAAGACTTTCTAGAAATTAGTGAAAGTGAATACAAAACAAAACATATGGGACACAATCAAAGAAATGATAAGAGAAAAGTTTATCATATTTACTGCCTATATAAAAAAATTGCAGAAGTCTCATACTAATAACTTAAAAGCACAGATGAGAGCTCGAGAAAAGAAGAAATAAGCAAACCTAAGAAGAGTAGATTTCAAGAAATAATCAAATTCAAGGTTGAAAATCAATAGAACAAAAATAAAGAGAACAATATAAAGAACTGATGAAAAATGATTAGGTTCTTTGAGAAAATCTTATCCAAATTAAGTAAAAAATGGAGAAAACATCCAAATTGCCACAGCCAACAATGAAGAGTCATAAACCAGACACCACGGAAACTCAGCAAGTCAGAAGGACGTGATTTAAGAGTCTATATTCTACCAAATTGGAAAATCTAAAAGAAATGGGCAATTTTCTTGATATGTAACACTTTCCAAAATCAAATTTACATCAGGTCAACAATTTAAATAAACCTATATCTCCTAGAAACATAGAAGCAGACATTAAAAATCCCCCAACAAGAAAAACGGCCAGGTACCTTTAGTGCAGAATTTTACCAGACTGTAAAAAAAAAAAGTATAAATGGAAAGACTTATTAAATTATTTCAAATAATAGAAACAAACAGAAGAAGCATTTTTCAGGGCATTTTATGAGGCCACGGTACTCTGATACCCAAACTACATAAAAGCTCAACAAATAAAAAGAATTACAGACCAATTTCCCTTATGAACATAGATGCAAAAATGCTCAATAAATTACTTACAAAGTGAATCCAAGAACACATCAAAAAATTATCTACCATGATCAAATAGGCTTCATCCCAGAGATGCAGGGATGGTTCAATATATAGAAGTCAATAAGTATAATCTATCATATAAATATACTGAAAGAAAAGAGGTACATGATCATCTCATTAGCTGCAGATTACTACTTTGACAAAATCCAACACTTGAAGATAAAAGTCCTAGCTAGATTAGGGATACAAGAGACATACTTAAATATAATAAAGACAATTTGCAATAAAGCCTATAACCAATATCATGTTAAATAGAGGAACTCAGTGCAATTCCACTAAAATTAGAAAGAAGTCAGGCTTGTCCAATTGCTTGATGTCTATTCAATATACCAATTGAAGTTCTAGTTGGAGCAAACAGACAAGTGGAGGAGATCAAGGTGATACGAATTGGCAAGGAGGAAGGCAAAGTTTCATTATTCGAAGGTGATATGATAGCATACATAAGTGATCTTAAAAATTACACCAGGGAACATTTACAGTTAATAAACATTTTTAGCAAAGTAATTGGATACAAAATAAATTTAAAGTATATAGTCCTCATATAGACAGATTACAGATTGAGAATCAAATCAGAGAAACAACAGCTATATCCTCACATACAACACAATATCCTCAAATAGTATAAAATGTCTTGGGGCTACTCTAACGAAACAACTGAAAGACTTATATGATAAATTCAAGACTTTGAAAAAAGAAATTGAAGAAGATATCAGAAGATAAAAAATATTTTGCATGAACATAGATCTGTAGGATTAACCTAGTAAAAATTGCCATCCTACAGAAGCAATCTGTAGATTCAAAGGAAACTCCACTAAAATTCTAAGACAATTCATTACAGACCTTGAAACCACAATTCTTCATAGGAAAGGCAACAAGGATCACTAAAAGAATCTTGAGCAATAAAATAATTGCTGGCAGTATCACTATACCAAATTTAAAATTGTCCTGCAGAGCAATAGAAATCAACAGAATTGAATTGAAGACCCAGACATAAATCCACACACCTATGGATACCTGATTTCTGATATAGATGCCAGGAATATACAATAGGGAAAAAAGAAAACATATTCAAGCTTGTCTAACTGAATGTATTCTGCATGCAGATGATTGCAGCAAGTAGATCTATATTTATCACTCTGTACAAAATTCGTCTTAGTGGATCAAAGATCTCAATATGAAACCAGACACTTTGAACCAGCTAGAAGAGAAAGAGGGGGGATAGCCTTGAAACATTGGCATAAGACATAGCCCTCTGAAGAGAACACAAATAATGCCAGCACTAAGATCAGCAATTAATGAGTGAGACCTCATGAAATTAAAAAGTTTCTGTAAGGCAAAGAACCATCAATTAAACAAAGCAGCAGCCTACAGAATGGAAAAAAAAATGCCATCTCCATATCAGATAGAAAACTAATATGTAAGTTACATAAAGAACTCCAGAAACTAAATAACAAAAAAACTAAATAATCCAATTTAAAATGGAGTATAGATCCAAACAGAGAATTTTCCATACAGTGGAATTTTCTCATCTCAAAGGGATGAGAAACACTTACTGAACTGCTCAACATCCTTAGCCACCAGGGAAATGCAAATCAGAACAACTTTGAGATTCCATCTTACACCCATCAGAATGTCTAAGATCAATAATACAAGTCATAACTCATGCTCGAGAGAGGATTTAGAGAAACGGATCATTCCTCTGTTGCTGATGGGGTGCAAACTTGGACATCCACTATGGATATCAATGTGGAAGTTTCTCAGAAAACTAGAAATCAACCTATTTCAAGACTCTACTCAGACAAATACCCAAAAGACACTCCATCCTACTATAAGGACATTTACTCAACCAAACTGTGGTTACCAAACTGTGGTTACCAAACTATAGTTTGAATGTATTCTATGCGAGAGGAATCTGCCTTTTTTCTTTCTTTTTTCTTTTCTTCTTTTTTCTTTTTTAGTGATTATTTGGGAATTTCATACAATGAACCCTGGTCACATTCCCTTCCCATTTCCCCCAGGTCCTTGTTTCAATCCTGGTGCCCTCCCTAAAGAAAGGGAAAAAAAATATACTGTACCCAACTTGTTGCTCATATACTCACTGTAGAATTGCCAAATTAGCAATGGCCAGCACCTTGAAAATAAATGTTCTCATCCAGGAGAAATGGCTCAGTGGTTAAGAGCACTGGATATTATTCCAGAGGTCCCGAGTTCCCAGCAACCACCTGGTGACTCACAACCATCATGGAAATCTGATGTCCTCTTCTTCATGCAGACATACATGCAAATGGGGTACTCATGTACGATAGATAGATAGATAGATAGATAGATAGATAGATAGATAGATAGATAGATAGATAGATAGAAAGATAGATAGATAATATTTTTCCCCAGCACAACCCCTCCACCCACTGCCAGAAACCATCAACTGTGAAGAGCAACACTTCAAAATACTTAACACAATTTTAAAGGACTCTCTTTAATGGCTTCCTGTCTAGACTGTTTTATGTCTTTGTGGAGATGGGAAAGTTGTCCCAGAAACCTTCAACATCTCTCATTCTTAATTATGAGTCTGCAGTCATTGATATTATTACAAAAGAAGCTTTCTTGCCCAAAACAGCCCCAGCCACACAGACCGTGGACTTTCTCATGCACATCAGTGGCAGCACAGAAGTGAGACTTCCACACGTTCTCCAGCGGCAGAATGGACCACAGACCTCCACATGACCTCCAGCACCAGTGTGGAAAAAGGTATCAATGCGGTCTCCTGCTGCAGCCCTGATTATGAACATCAACATGGTTTCTGGTGGCAGCATGAACCACAAACATCAATATGGCCCCTAATATTTGTGTGTGCATGCATGTGCATATTATTTATATTATATATACACTCTGTATAAATAAAGTCATATGTATTATATACATGAATTAAATCTATATATTCTATAAATATATGTGTAATTTTAAGTAAACACAAAACAGTAATTTGCCCTATAGATTTTTCAAACATTTTTAGTGTTATTTATAACTCCTATTTACTTCTTTATCTGTAACATCCTCCTTCCTCCATTCCTAGCTAAAAGCCTTCCCCACATTTTCCCTTTCATAGAACCTATGTTGTACTATCCTTTTCTTCAGGACTATTTCTTCCCTCCCTCATGGTCCCTTTATACTTTCCTTGTTTCTTTGATTAGTTCAAGTTATATCCTCACATCTAATGAATCACAGCTAGAATCCAAGACTAAGAGACACCATGCGGTACATGCCTTTCTGCCTCTGATTTACCTCATTTAATTTATTCTATTATTCTATTATTCTATTATTCTATTATTCTATTGCTCCATGCCCCTTGGTCATGCAGACTTTATATGCCCAATACAGGGGAATGCCGGGGCCAAGGGGTGGGAGCGGGTGGGTAGGGGAGCAGGGCCGGGAGGGGGGAGGATCTAGGGAACTTTCTGGATAACACTTGAAATGTAAATGAAGAAAATATCTAATAAAAGTTGAAAAAAAAAGGTTATATAAATATCAGACAGGTTTAAATAACATTTCAAATGATAAAATTATGTGTATTTGATGGGCACCACATACTTTGATGTATGTATATACTGTATAATGTACAAATCATAATCTTTTGCTTTTAAAAATAAAAATATATTAAGTAAAAAAAAATTATTCTATTGTTCCATCCATTTATCAGTAAATTTCATGACAGCATTTTCTTTACAACTGAATATAATTCAATTGTTTATATGTACCATATTTTCATATGTATTTATATACCTTTATTGACAGTTTACCAGTTGAAGGATATTTAGGCTTTCTCCCTTCCAGGCTAGTGTGAGAAAAATAGAGTAAGAGTGAATATGGTTAAGCCCTCTTAGTGGAGTGGGATATTAAATTCTTTGGGCATATATCAAAGAGTAATACTGCTGGATTCTTTTGCAGATTAGTACTGAGCTTTTTCAGTATTGTCCACATTGATTTTCATAGTAGCCGCATCAGTTTGCCATCCCATCATCAGCAAATGAGGGTTCTGCTTTCCCCACATTTGTTTCCATCATCTTTGACATTCTGGCTAGGGTAACAATAAATCTTGAAGATTCTATTTGAATTTCTATAATTGTTATAAATATTGAACTCTTTTTAATTATCCATTTTTAGTATATCTTTTGAAGAAATTCATGCAAACAACTGAAAACACAACTGATTATCTGTGGCTTGTGATGCCATGGACCATAGAGAAGAATATGCAACTACTTAAAAAAAACCTATGATTTCTAACTGCCTTTTAAATATCTACTTTTTAATGTAGAGATTAACGTAGCTCTTCCTCTTCCTCAGAAAAGGTTAGTTTTTACAATAGATGCAGACAATTTAAGAAATAAACATCTGACTAAAATAAAGATGAAAAGGAACTGTGAGGTTCGCAGCCCCGTGGAAAACACCTACAACGCAGTCTCTTAGGGCTCAAGGAACATCATGGAACAGGGGACAGAAAGACTGTAAGGACCAGAAGAATGGGGGCATTATGTGATGTAGTGTCTCCTATATATGATGGCAAGGTGAAGCCATTAAATTATATTATGCTTCCAAAATAAGACTGGCCCTACGCTAGTTGACATGCACTCATTTATGGAATGCCATACAAATTGATTAGAAGTAAACGTAAAACTAAACATAGAAGAAGAGCTAAACTGCATAGAAAACTGCTAGCTGAAAATTATCTAACCTACTGTGAATTAAGAAGAAATTGTATTTGTTCAAAATTAAATGGCTAATGAAACTGCCCAGAAACTGGAGACACAAAATTTAATTAGAAAGTTCAGAAATAAAGTCACAGCTCCCTGGTCGATCAGAGCTACCTAGCAAATGCTCTCCTTTTCCCCCCAATCAGGAAATCTTTAGATTCTCAACCTCTGTACCATTGTATGGCTTAAACTATGATGCTATTGCCGCATCCATTAAATTTAGTGCCAATATGATCATTGGGACAATGCTTGCCCCTGTGTGTGTCACCAGGGGAAAACATAGATGGGAAAAAGAGAACTAAACAGAATTGTGTAGCAACCCATCACATCCACTGGAACAGGCACTACTCCAAATGAATGGAGAACCTAGAACTCTAAACCAAACCACCATGTCTCAGCAAGCACCTCCTTAAATCTCATGAACTTTCCTGTATTCTATAACATTTGGCGTTGTTAAGCATGTTCAGACATAAAAGTTGCTGAGCATGTCAATCAGTTTCCGTTGAAGGAATGTGTGCAGTTTATATAAGCTACTCACAACATCACATTCCTTTAGCTTTGATTTTAGCTATAGCCATTATGAGAGGTTCTATATGACTTTCAATGCTCATGAACCTAAACATCCCCCAACTCACTGAGGTGCTGGTAGATCTTGAAAAGCCACAGAAGCCAATAAAAGCAGTCTCTTGTGCACAAAGCTATTATCCCAGGAGAAGCCTCTGCCCAGCGGGGAACGGAGCCAGCAGACACTATTCAGCCAAGGGCTTCTTGAGCTTTATGATGGAGAACAAGTTTCCTTCCTCCCAACATTATGTTCTTTTCTTTCCTTTGGTTTTTAAAAAGAAGGCTGGTTAGATATGAATTTTACTATAAAATAAAAATTTTTACTAAAATCTGAGATTTTAAAAAATAATTCCTAAATCCCCTTGTTTTCATTTTTTTGTCTTTTAAAATGAGTTTGATGTTATGGATATGTTAGATAAAAATATAATAAAACAGTTCCTAAATTGCTTTGTAAGAATATGATATCATTTGATAATTATATTCCATCTACACTTACTTTCCTTTTTACTCATAATTCACTAGTTGTACTAGCATTCCTGCTCATCACTGAAGCAGATGTTTTTCTGGTTCTGTCAACCTGAGATATTCTCTACCTTCTAAAAAATTCACAATCTCTATTAGTTATATGTTATCTTATACATTCTTGAATAAGATCTGTGTCTTACTGTAAAGGGGGATTTAGAAATCTAAATCTAAATTTTGCAAAATAGATGTTTATTCTTGTCCACAGTTTTCCCAGTCACATCAGAAGTAGCATTGACATGATCGATACATGCTCTCTAGAGACTGAGGCATAAGCCTGTTCCTGAAGCATATCACAGAAACTGCATTGTGAAAAGCTGTGGCTAGTAATTTGAACTGTGCTGGGAGGGCAAATGATGATTTCTTGGAGGTCAAAAGTACTTATAGGAAAGAATAAGGATGAGATACAGTCAATGGGACTATGCAAAAATGACTATGTGATCACCCTAGAAGGACAGATTCTGGATGCACAGGTCATGACAGTGAGAGGAGACAATCAGTTCACATTACTAGAAGCCCGGCTCTACATTCATTTGAAGAATGTCTATAGAAACCATGCGAGGTTTGTTAGAGAACAGCTCAAATGAGTTGTTTCCTATCTCGGTCACCTCTAGTCTTCCTTGGCCAACTGCTAATCCTGAGGAGACTGAGTAAGAAGTGGTGGTATGCAGTAAAGAGCTCCACAGCAGTAGAGCTAAAATGGAAAAGCTTTCTTTTTTCTTTTTCTTTTTTATTCACTTTACATCCCAATCACAGATGACCCCCCCCCATCCCTCCTCTTTTCCTAGTCCTAGCCTGACAAATCCCTCCCTCTATTGCTCCCTCTCCTTTTCCTCAGAGAAAGGGAGCCCCACTTGGGTACTACCCTACCCTGGGAAAACTTTATTTCAATACATACTCTGTATACCCCAGCCTGCAGCAGAGCCTATCTGAGCAAACGATTATGTTTTAGACATTTAGTGTTCAATTATACTGAAAACAGTTGTTATAAAATGAGACATTTTGTTGCTGCAAATGTCAAGAGGATTTTTATTGTGTGAAAGTGGTGAAGCAAGTCACAAATCCATCTCAAAATTTCCATCAAGGTCAGAAAAAGAATAGGACCAACAGGACTGTTTAGAACCACCATAGTGCAAAAGAGTAAAGTCATTTTCTAAGAAGAGTCTTAGAGATGTAGTCTCAACATAATGCTTGCCTTTGAATGAAGAGAGAAAGTAACATAAACAGTCCACTATTCATCCTAACCACTTACTCGCTGAATGGGGGTACTACACGGGGTTTTAAACAGTAATCCCCCCTTCTTTGTGCTTTAAAATTGTGTGTAAAAATTAATAGAACTGACCTTTTGGTATTATAAATATGATAGACTTGTATTTGTTCTCTTGACACTGAAATTCTGAAAGACATTGAAATGTATGAATCTGAGAAGGATTAATAATTTGTCAAACTTCTGTTTAGTTTAGTTTCCATGGCACTTCATATAGATCTAAAAACTGTTCCAGCTTTCATTAATGTTTTAAACAATTATGAAGTAGCAATAGTACCATAGTGTTTAAATATTTTATGTGGTATCTTTAATCAACTCTTGATAATTTACATTGGATTGTAAAATCATTACAGAAATGCATTAATAATTAACAGGCAATATTATCATCTTATAAATATGTTACAGATGCACTTAAATCCTTTGCCTGCAAGGTGAATAATAGATTTTATTTTATGACTAGTATCCATATTACAGTTTTATTATAAAGTAGTGTTTATGCTTATCTTTCCAAGTCAGATTATTGCTAATTCAATAATTTAAGAATGTGATAAGTACTCTTTGGATTATATAATGTGTCTGCAGTTTTTGCTAAAAACTGATCACATAGATTAAAGTTTTCCTTCCAGACAGGTGGCTGAGATTCATTTTCCTTCTAAGCAGAAATAAAATCATGATTTTCTGATTTTACTTTGATGGGGAAAACGCGTTGAATAGAATTGATGTGTAACATCTAAATACCTTGAGTTGTGTGGCCTTGAAGGAGCGAACTACGAACCAACCTCTTTTAAGTGGACATCCTGATTTTCATCATTTTGTCTGTACACATGGGCCAGCACTGGGAGAAATGATTGTTCTTATGCATTGTGAACATTGTTTGTGATTACATTGTAGTCTAAACCAGAAAATGGTCTATATTTTCTGAAGGGGAATATCAGAGTGTCAGTCACACAAATCTCCTACTATAATGTGAAAGTCTCCATGGCATTTGAAAAAATAGGAGTGAGCATATTCCAATAAATTTTTATTTGTAAAGTTTGGGTTGGTGGTGAGTGATGTCCCTGCTCTGGCAGGTTCCAACTGATAATCTGATAATGGAATAGATAATATATAGAGGTAAAATCAAACCATACATTTTTATTGATTATTGTGATGGTGGTTTTTTTTTTTTTTTTTTTTTTTTTTTTTGGTTTTTTGAGACAGGGTTTCTCTGTATAGTCATGGCTGTCCTGGAACTCACTTTGTAGACCAGGCTGGCCTCGAACTCAGAAATCTGCCTGCCTCTGCCTCCCAAGTGCTGGGATTAAAGGCATGTGCCACCACGCCCGGCTTTTATTGTGATGTTTTATATTTTAGAATTTAAATGAATAATAGAAAAGAACTTTACTAACTAGAGGTATTCGCCGTTCATGTTTGTTTGAAATAATACATTGACAATATTTAAATTAAATAATAATAAGCTTTCTATAATTAGGTTAAAATATTAAAACACATGCTGGAGAGATGGCTCAGTGGATAAGAGCACTGACTGCTCTTCAACAGTTCCTGAGTTCAATTCCTAGCAACCATATGGTGGCTCACAACCATCTGTAATGGGATCTGATATCCTCTTCTGGTGTGTCTGACAACAGCTACAGTGTACTCACATAAATAAAATAAATCTTTAAAAAATATTAAAACAAAAATTTTTTTCTTGGGCTGATTATAAATGTCTTGGTAAAGTTTGGGCAATATAGCATTATATATTCTATATTCAACTATAGGAAACTGAACTATACAATATGATGCATTTTATTTATGGCTGTGCAGATACAAATACACATTCTCTAGAACATAACTAACGAAAAAGTCACTGTTATCTCAATTCTACAGTAAGTTATTGCCTTTAATATTCAAAAGTACTATTGATAATGAAATGACCTATTGGGTGTTTTTCTCATTATCGTGGCCAAAACACCTAACAAGAAGCAATATGAAAAAGTTTATTTAGTCTTAAAGTTTCAGAGGACACTAATCATCATGACAGGAAACCATGGCAGCCATATTGTGAGAGAGGTGGTCACATAATATCCAAACTCTTGACATAGATAAGTATGCTGACAATCAGCCCACTTTCTCCTTCCTCTTCAGCTCAGAATCTCGGCCTGTGAGATAATCCATCCCATGTTAGGGTAGTTGCTTCCTCTTCAGCCATGCTTTTCTGGAATAATAATAATTACATATTTCTGGATGAATTACAATGTTTCTGGAATAATAATAATAATAATAATTACACCTGGAGAGATGTTTACTTAGATAACACCAAACCAAATCAAGTTGACAGAAAATAATCCATCACAAATGGTTTGCTGTAAATATTGCACATATATGAATTCCCTTTCCACATATCTTAAAAACAACAGAATTCGATAAAAGTGGTATTTCTTTTCTTTACGTAGGTTTCTTTGCATTTTATTTGATAAATTAAAAGGTGTAGATCAGTGACAGCCTTATGAGCTCTTTAGATAGAAGCTATTGTCTATGAATACTTTAGCACAGTATTGAGTCTCATTTAAATATATTACTCATACACACACTAAAGTAATATTGTGTAAAAGGAAAATATTGGAAAAGCTTAATTTCTCTTCAAGGGAAATATATACTCTAAGTTATTTTTTTCTGTAAATAAACTTTATTTTATTTAATTGGCTTGTGATTTTCAATATTTAGGTTCCTCTGGGTTTTTATTTTGAGTTGTGTTAAAATGTTAAGTAAATGGAGTAAATTTTTAAATAAACAAAGCATCTGTATGTTGGCTTCATAAGTACTAATATTTCAGTGAACGTGCTACTAAAGCCTCTCTCTATACCTAAAGAAGTCATTGTTCTTCAGTGGATACAATTCAACATACAATTGACAAGGCAAACTGAAACACTTCCTTTGTACCATGCTATTTTTATATTATTATTATTAATATGAAAACATTAAAATTTTGGTGTTATCTTTTCAAGTGCTTTATGAAGGTTGATAAAACTATTTATTTGATTATACTTTTTCATTTATCATTTATTTAAAATGTATATTGAATCATAAACAAATATTTCCAAAATCCTAATGTTCATCCTGGGAGATGTCAAAGCAGATGAATAACAGATGAATTGTTCTCCTGTGTGCACTCATGGGCATATGTGTACTGGCAATGTAAACCTTCTGTGCATGTGAACTCCACACTTCTGATGGACCTGATTCACCCTGAAAAGAATAGTTTAAATGTGTAGAATTTTATATTAAACTATTCGGAACTATGTATTTTAATGGAAACACTGCCTACTCTTTCATGTACAGACCTCCCTTAAATAGTTATTTTCAAATTACTGATTATTTTTTACCATGCAGATACATTTATCTCATTCATTAACAGATCATCATATAACACAAATGAACAAATGCGAAGAATGGACCCACACAAATCTCTCACAGGCATTTATCAAGCCTCTTGGCGGCTCTCAGCTTGCTATCAACTTATATTTCTTATCTAATTCTTTGACTTAAACATATAATTTTCTATATACTAAAGTAAAAACATCAGCCTCTGTTTTCAAATGAGTATTGTTTCATTCTCTTTTGACATGTTTCCCTTCTTGGGCATTATTGGATTTTTTTTTTAAGATAAAGTATCTTGTAGGGAGGTCTTGGGAGTAGAAAGCATGTAAGACATAGACGTTAAAGTGGATCAGGGTGAAATGGTATATTCTGCATGTGACCAGACTGAAACATTGATTAATACTAAGTCCTGTGGTTGCCTGTACATGGCTTAACAGAGGATCAGGCCAGACAGCATCCCAGCATGAACAGAAGAGGTTCACAAGCCCCCTCTACTAACTGAGGGGACAGTGACTGCTGGTGGCTGCCAGGGAAAAGAAAGTGGGCTTTTTCTAGGGATATGGTCCCTAATGGGTCAAATATACTCCATTATATATGTTCAACATATAGTGGGCTACACAAACTGAACTCAGTCGTTTAATTATTTTAAGTAAAAATGAAAACAAAAAAGAGGATATGAATTGGTAGAGGAAATAGAGGGTGGGAGTAGCTCCTAAAGAGTTAGGAGTGGGAATTGGGAGAGAGTATAAATGTGATCAAATTACATTTTTGTAACATATGAACATCTCAAAGAATTAAATAATATATTACATTGAAAATTTTCATTACTTTAATTTAGGTAATTCTAGATATAGGAGCTACTACTTTATTTAAAACTGATTTTTCCACATGTGAAATATTATAAAACAAATTTGAAATGCATTGATTTTTTTAAACATACATTCAGATCCATTAAGTAGTAAATGGCCCACTACATGAAGAAAAAACTCAATATTTCTATGACTGCTCTCTCTCCCTACAAATACCAATTTTTATTAACTACATAAGAGCATATAATCCATGTCTCCATGGATTTTTTAACTCTAGCCTTGTACCCAATGCTTCATCACGGCAGCCATGATATTAAGCATTCTGTTATGTAACAATTACATA
>CACVCL010029814.1:0-62575 GCA_902729485.2 Mus minutoides | reverse complement strand
AGGAAAGAAAAATAGAAAATTTCTTTCCACATATGAAGATTTATAATAAACAAACCTTTAGTAAGCAATGTTGCTTAGGGCTTGGGATAATAGACAAATTGAGAAAACAGCCGTGAGCAGAGATATGAATGAATGGGGAGCTTACTGCAGGGCTCTTGAGTAACAATAGACCTTAGCATAAATGCAACTGAGACCCTTGAACATCCATGTGGGGAAACCAATGAGCATTTATAAGTGACCTGGAAGTGGAAGTGAGAGGATCTGGGGACGAGGAAGGAACAGTGGGAGAGTGGGAAGAAATCAGGATGTGACTGTGCTAGACATTTGTCACAGACTGAATGGAAGCATCCTTAACATGGCACCAGGGAAGAAAGAGACACAGCGCTGCAACACTGCAGAGATGCTCATCTAAGATGGCACTGCAACACTGCAGAAATGCTCATCTAGGACAGCGCTGCAACACTGCAGAGATGCTCATCTAAGACAGCCTGCAGCACTGCAGAGATGCTCATCTAGGACAGCGCTGCAACACTGCAGAGATGCTCATCTGGAATTTTATAAAAAGAAAAAGACAGCTAAACTGCTGTTGCTTCTTACAACAATATGATTTCTAATTTCCTTCCAAACACTTATGTTTACACCCACAGGGAAGAGCAGCTCTCACTCCTCATCAAGGAGCTGCTTTTTGCAGCAGATATCATTACAGAAATCTATCACTGGTCAAAATGCAGATAATAAGGGACTATGAAGTACCCCCAGGCCAACTGATACATCTACTATGCAATCCCTAGGCTCAGGGAAAATCACAAAAGCAAGCGTGGAAAAAGTGTAAGAGCCAGAGGCCCAGGGTGCCTGTGCTGGTCAGTGTCCCCCTAGACATGATAAGGAAAACACATACACACATATGAATCTCAACAGTAAGGTTTCCTGAGCAGAACCAGCATAACGGCAGCACCAGTAGACATGCCAACCCAGACAGGGACAATTCCACATGGTTCCAACCCTACAACAAGAGCTATAGGTCATCAATGGCTCTGAGAGACAGAGAGCAGTTTCTGTCAGGCATGAGCTCTCTCATAGGATGTCACCAAGGGGTCAGCTCTGGGCACATGTACATACAAGCAACATTAAATGTACTAAGTTGATTATCTGTGTGTGTGTGTGTGTGTGTGTGTGTGTGTACGTGCACACATATATGTAAGAATTATAAACAAAAAAGAGGCCATGGATTTTGGAAAGGGGGAGATGAGATTTTGAAGGGAATGTGGGAGTGATATATAGTACTCACATAAAAGGTTTTATAAAGAAACCTAATTAATGTATACTGAACAGGTGAAAAATAATTTCCAGCTGGATAAAGAACTGAAAAACAAGACTAAAGTACATTTAAAAATATCCTATCAAATGTTGGTGAAAACTGTGGAACAGAAGCAGCCATGTTGCTGCCGATGGTTCAGTAAAATGATCCCCATGGTGGATCTGAAGCTCCACACCTATGGGTTCAGCTATTCGTGTGGGTGGGGGTTATATGTAGGTAATATCCATATACTGTACCAGTTTGTAGATTAGACTTGAATATCTGCAGACAAGTATAAGGGGTGTCTCGGAACCAATATTCAGAGCACACACTAAGGCTGACGATAAGTTTGCCTGAGACCCAATTCTATTTCCAGGATACACTCTTCAGAGAAATTGTTACATATACGCTAGCATGATGTAAAAAAAAGAACCATAGTACCACTGTTTGTAATAGGACAAAAACAAGTAGAAATATCTCACGTGCCTATCAGCAGGCTCTCAGAAAACTGTGTTCACATGATAACTGCTACACAGAATTAGATATTAGCAAATTAAAGGGGTTTCCAGCAATACAAACAAATTTCAAAAACATAGCTTTGAGGCAATTAAGCAAGTCTTCAATAATGTTTAATTCAGGCTGGAGAGATGGTGCAGAGGGTAAAATTGCCTGCTGTGTAAACATGCTGACCTGAGTTCTGTTTCCTAGGTCCCACATAAAGGCTAGCACAGTAGCACAGATCTACATCCCTAAATCTGGGAGGCAAAGAGAGGCAGATTCCTTGGGCTTACTGGTCAACCAATCTATCCAAAGGGGCATGCTCTCGTTTCAGAGAGCTTGTCTCAAAGATAAACATGTAGATCAGTAGAGTAAGACATCTGATATCAAAGACTGCCGTCTACATGTGCATGCACAGGTAGGTATGTGCACTTGCACACATATGCATACACTCATGCATACAGTACACTGTGTGTGTGTGTGTGTGTCTGTGTGTGTGTGTGTGTCTGTGTGTGTCTGTGTATGTGTGTGTGTACTTAACTTTAGGCTAAGTTCAAAAATGTATAAAATATATATAGTTTGGGTTACCTTTCCCTTGCTGTGATAAAACACCATGACTAAGACAACTTACAAAAGAAAGCATTTAATTTCAGGTTCAGAGGATTAGAATCCATGATGTCAGAGCAAAGGAACAGTGGTAGAAACAGCTGAGAGTCTAAAATCACATCCAAGAGGCAAAGAGAGAGACCCATACTAGAAACAGAGGGACAGGACTTTTGAAACCTCAAAGCCCACCCCTAGTAACTCACCCTTTCCAACAAAGCCACACCTCCTAATCCTTCCCAAACATTTCCACCAATTAGGGACCAAGTATGAAAATATATGCGCCTAAGGAGGGTACTCTCATTCAAACTACCAGACATGTATTAAACAATTTAGAGGTATTGGAGGAATCAGAAATAAAAACAAGGTAGCAATAATCCCAAAGCTGGGACAGAAGGTCATTCAGGCTAAACACCTATACACACAAGATAATAAAATAAGGGTTTTTTTTATTTAATAAAAAAGAAAACTCTTTCAGGCCCATAGGAGTTCAGACCAGACGCCCAGGATGTAGAGACAGGAGAATTTTCCCACACTTGAGCCCACGCCCGACTCTCTGGCTAGTTCCCAGCACACCCTTCCCCACAAGGCACCATACTGGCCTTTAAGAGCAATTCTCAGAAACCACAGTGCAGGCCTGGGCTCCTTCAGTGTCCTCCCAGCAGATGTGAGCCCTCCCTGTCCTTCCTGCACATTCCTCCAACCCACTTTTTGTCACTGCACAGGCACCACAGGCCCATCTGTCACTTGTTCCTTTACCAGTTCTGAGTGGTCATTGAACTTAAGTGGATAGAAATGCAGACAATTATACCTGAAATATTCCCTAGAAAGGTAGTACATAACACCCAGTCATCACTTCAAAAAGACTGGGACAAAGGATTAGGTGCTTGAAATCTGGGTTTTGAAGGAGAAAAGGATCAATCCTCAATGGCCCAGGTGCCGATGTTTATGCAGAAACATTGGAATTCAAAGGTTGAGGATGACAACTCAGGTGAAGAAATACCCACCTTGAGAGACTTCTACTTACCAGATCCTGAGGCAGGCAAGGGTGGGGCCAGCTGAGGGCAAGACCAGGTCTTCCCAGCTGCCCCGAAAACCAGGGTGGGTGGCCCACCCTTCAGAAGCTACACCAGGGCTATGAGAGGAGCGTCTCTGTCAGTGTCCCACTCTATACCTTGGCAGCAGCACAAGCCAGAGTTAGTTTTCCCCAGCTATGGCAGACTCCTACATCTCAGCAGAGTCTAAAGAAGGGACGTAACCCGTGGTCAGAGTGTAAGGAATGATCTAGTGCCTGGTCGGCTCAGCAAAGCTCACAAGTGACAAGGGTGCTGTGCTGAGAGGCACTGACCACAAGGACCTCCTTCACCGCTCACTTCCTGCCAATCATCCCTCCTCTCTGCCACCCTGGATTCAGACTAAGTACTGATGGTCACACATGTGCTCCACAGTTGGCTTTGCAGGAGGCAGCGGGGCAGTCTACTGCAACAAACAGCCCCCACCTGGCTGATCTCTCTCATCCAAGAGCAGAAAGACATACCTGGAGGGCGGCAGTCAAAGCCTGCGGATGTCACATGGTGTGAGCGCTTCCATCCCCAGCCTCCAACAGCTCAGCTCAGGGGAACAGAACAAGACCTGGCCTTGCATGGCAGCCATCAACAACAGTGTTTCATTATGAATCACTCGTGCTGGGTTTCTCTTCATTTCCTGGAGAAAGGAGAAGTGGAAAGTCAGCAGATGCCTGCCCTTCCCATCCTGAGCCAATGACAGAGCTCCTTCACCAATGACTGGCAGGACAACGCGGGTTTCACAAAAGGTCCCCTGAGACTGTGTGTTTGGTGGTCAAGCAGAGCCAGGTGGGACTGCAGAACAGAAGGGAAAGTACAGCCTGGCACCCATGTCTGAACTCTGCCTCTGCTGTTTACTAGTCTGTGTAGCTCGACATCCTAACCCTCAGCTCCCCAGTCCTAATTTCAAATCCCTAGTAACTGAATCTAAATGGCTTCCCTTCTCTAAATGGTTAAGGTATGGGAACAGATGTGTGGAGTACCAACAAGGAAGAATGGCTCTTTCTAAGACCTCAGCAGAGTTCTTAGAGTCTCCACAGGATGGAGAAGACTGGATTGGAGCAGAAGCTTAGAGAAAGTCAGAAATATCTTTGTAGATAAGCCAGGTACAGGGGGGTCTAGAGGAGACAAAGTCAAGGGCTAGGGGTTGCAGAAGTGTGAGGCTCAGAAACACACAAAGGAGAAAGTGGGGTGTTCTCCTGACAGGGTGCCTTCATTCATGTATATGATGTTCTGCCCAGGTGACCCACAGGACAATGTGGGTCAGTAGGGGAAAGGGCAGAGTCCAGGCACTTACAGGAGAAGAGAGGAATCTCTGATTGGATGCTGCAGCCTTGTGCCTTTGCAACATGCACATTCCCATAACGCCAGCTTTTCCTATAAGGCAAGTATCATACTTGGGCTCAGCAAACAACTCTGGCCCAGTGCAGAAGCCACCCACTAGGGGAGCAGAGAGACTCCTTCCACAGGTGGGCATTGCCATGCCCACCTTAGGCGCTCCATGGTCAAAGTCACGAACATCAAAAATAATGTTACCCAATGAGCAGTGGGCAAGAAAAGAAACACAGGGAACAACTTGATTGCGACTTAAGCTAATGCTGTATCAGAAACAACAGAAGTCAGAAGACAATGGAGGCTCGGGTGACTTTCCTCTAGCCATGATAGAACACTGGCCAGCTTGACCTTGAGCAACTCTTTTTTTCCATTTTAATAGTTTTTATTTTTATTGATTTTTTTATTTTTATTAGATATTTTCTTAATTTACATTTCAAATTCTATCCCAAAAGTTCCCTATACCCTTCCCCTCTGCCCTGCTCCCCTACCCACCCACTCCCACTTCTTGGCCCTGGCGTTCCCCTGTATTGGGGCATATAAAATTTGCAATACCAACGGGCCTCTCTCCCCATTGATGGCCAACTAGGCCATCTTCTGCTACATATGCAGCTAGAGTCTTGAGCAACTTTTATGCATGCAGTCACAGCTACTGTTGGCTAATGAGTACAGTGGTCCTGTCATGTCCAAAGACACCCAGTCCTCCATGACCTCTGACTCTTACAGTCTTTGCTCTCCCTCTTCCACGATGTTCCCTGAGCTCCTGAAAGCCAACATGGCTAGAGGAGTGAGAGTCTGTTATCTCGGGCTGTGTAGTCCTCGGCAGGTTGTCCATGCTCCAGCAGATTATCCCGCAGGACACGGGTGGCACTTAGAATCTGCTATTAAAAATAAGAAAGAAAGATAAAAGAAAAGAAAACAAATGGCAGGAACACAAGAAGGAAACACGGACTGTATCCAGAAGGAGCTGGAGAGGATGAACATGCTGGAGATGCACTGCCAAGCATGTGTGAAATTCATAAAGAATTAGTGTTCAAAATTGTAGGAAATGACATCTCAGAAAAGAAGACAGTGGAAAGATGTCTTTAACCTCCTGAAGAGAAAATAGCAAGAACAGCAACAACAAAGTTAACTCATCCACACAGTTCTATAGTCAGTGAAGAAAACGGAGCATAAAACAATTTTTTTCCAGATAAATAAAAGCTGAGGCCACTCATTTCCAGCAGGCTTGCACTAGGAATTCCATGGACATCCTTGAAGCTAAAGGAGAAGGTCTCGAAACTCTCTTGGGTCTACAGAAGGATGAAAAAGCACTGTTGGTAGTCATTGTGGGAGGAATTTCACCCTAATTTCTTTAAAATATTAAAAAAAACATTTTTTTTTTGGTTTTTCGAGTCAGGACAGCCAGGGGTACAATGTTTTTTAAAAGTTTCGGCATGTGCTTTGGGGTTTACTCCACCGATAAACTACTATGCAGATGGCTTTCAACTTTATGCTCCAACTTGCAATTGTTCAGTTTTACATCGATGCAAAAACAGCAGAGATCACAGCAGCCTCACATGCTTTTTAGGCTTAAATCTCATCCCAAGCTAGAGATGTGTGTCCCAATCCTCTCCCATGATGCTAAGCGGCAACAGGAAGTAGAACTCCCTATTGGCCATGAGGGGAACAACACAGGCTACACTGTGTTGTGATATGAAAACATTTACAAATACAGATATTTGATACATCTCATGATCTATTCAGTCATTCAGTGTAAACAGGCCCTGTGTGTGCTCTAGACTGATGTAAATGTTCTGAGCCTGTGAAAGCAAGCCTCACCCCTGGAGGCTGTGAACGTGGAGCAGTCAGCAGTGCTTTGCGTGCAGACATTGGTCCTCAGCACCCATGAAAACGTTGGGCGTGGCAGAGCACATCTGTAACTTCAGCTGACTTCCAAAATAAAGTATGTTCATTTTGCACATTATGTAATAATGTAAGGAATAGGAAATAAGATTAAACAAGTATATGGTTTTGGTCATTATTGTTGTTGCTGCTGTGTTGTTGTTAAAGCTTTGGAGTCAGGGTATATATTCTTCTCCGTAGCCTGGGTTTGTTGGTGTTGTTTCACTGCAAAGACCTCGAGTTTTCTCTCTCCTGAGACTCAGCATCATCTTTCACGGCAGCATTAACATCTGCCTGTTTTTGCCAAGTTCATGGACATCACTTACACCCCCTGGAACTGCAGCACCATGAACGATGTGTTCTGGATGAATGTTTTTTCTTGTTGGGAAGTGGCAGGGTGGGGGTGGGGAGACAGCTGTAGCTTTGTTTTAATTTTGAATGCCTTTATACTGTCTCGCTATTCATGTGCTAGAAATTCGGTCTTCGTGGCTTCGATTTTTGTCTTGGCACAAGCTAAAGTCATCTGATAAAAGGGGTTCCAAGTTGAGAAAATGTGCCCCATCAGATTGGCCCTGTGGACAAGGCTATGTGGCATTTTTCTGATTACTGGTTGATGTGGAAGGATCCAGCCCACTGTGGGTGGTGTCACTCCCTGACAAATCAGTGTATGAGAAAGCAGGCAAGCAAGCCAGTAAGCAGCACTCCTCCATGGTCTCTGCTTCAGTTCCTCCACCCTGATTCCTGCCTCGAGTTCTTGACTTGACTTCCCCTGGTGATGAACTATAACATAAATAAATCATTTCTTCTCCCAATTTGTTTTTGGTTCTGTTTTTTTTATCACAGTAATAAAAAGCCAACTAGGATAGGGGCCTATCAAAGAAGAACCAAGAAATCTAGGGTAACAGAGAGGATATAGAGAGGAGGTGGCTTCAAAGGGAATGGTGTATGGCAGGGGGCATACTAAGGCTCTTTCAACAGCATGGCTATCCATAATGAGAATAAATCAAAGCACCTCTTTCAGAGATCACCTAACCTGTCCGGCCATACTCTGAGCTCTCTGTCATGTTATTCTGGTGGATGTGTCTGTTTCATGTCAGTTACTGTGACTTTGTAATCATATTTTGAAATTTGGCATATTAAGGACTTTTTTGCTAGTTTTTCTGAAAATTCGAGTCATCTGTGTCCAGATGAGCATCAAGATCTTTGTATGTTTCTGTGAATAAACACATTGGAACTTTGAGAGTGCTTATCTTGGCTTTAGTCACAAAGTATAAAACCTAATCCATAGTGTTCCTAGAAGGAAACAGAACTATCAGCTGGAGGAGAGAAACTAGTGTATCTGGCTCCATCCAAATCCAAGTTTTCTTCTAAAAGAAGACGCTATTAGGGAAGAAAACACATGTAATCTGATCAAAGAAGTACACATGCACATCTCCAGGGAGAGGTGTGGTTCTGTGGAAGAGAGCAGATCTAGCATGCACAGACTTATGTGTCCCAAGGCCTTCAAGGAGGAGAAAGAAGAGGATGGAGAAGAGAAGAGGAAGAAGGGAAGGAGAGGAAGAAGAGGGAGGGGCAGTGGGAAGAGGAGGAGGAAGAGGAGAAGGAAGAGAAAGAGGAGGAGAAGGAAGAGACTGTTTCTGAACAAACTGACAATCAAAAGATAAACAATTTGGGACAGCAAGGTGGCTCTGAGGTAGAATCCAGGATGGAAAGAGAGATTAACTCCCAAAAGTTGTCCTCTGGCCATTACTTGTGTACCATGGTATAATATATGCCTAAACACACACACACACACACACACACACACACACACACACACAGACACACACACACAAATTGAATGAACATAAACAACTCATCAAAAAACAAGTGAAAATCTTGGATATTGACTTCTTTACCCCCAAGTTCACAAATGAGAAGAAAGTGTCCAGCATTGTTAGTTAGCAGAGAGGTGTAAATTCAAACCACACTAAGGTATCTGGGCCTCCCCTGCTCGCCTATACGGCTGGTAAGAATGTGTGAACACTGGCTTTTCTAGTGGACACTGGCTTTTGTGAATGCCCTAGCATCTTGTCACAAGGTAAGCAGGTGGGTGGCTCTGTGTATATGCATGGGATTCCCAAAGCATAAAAATATGTAACTTTTAGAAGTCAAATATACAAGTGCCAAATGACCCAGGAACTCAATTCTCGAGGAGATAATGCATGCACTTGCATGGTGGTTTTATCGTTTTTTTGCTAAAACACAGAAGCAACCCAAATGTCCATCAGGAGGCAATGGGTAAACAGCTAATGGCGAATACATTCAATATGTCATCTTAGCAATAAAAAGATTACAATAATGATCCCCTTGCAAAATGAATGAATCTCACAGACACTGTGACTATTTTTTTAAATATACAAAAAGCACTTTTCAAAGACAGTTCTCAAAGGGTAAAACAGTACTAGCCCTGGTGAAGGGTTCTGACTAGGAAAGGTTTTAAGGAAACTTCTGAATTGATGGAAGTTTCTATCTCCCGGCTTCATAGCAGTTTGGACTATACACATGGAGCAACTTGTCAAGACCAAAGAGATAAGATGTGTGTATGTAAATATTCATAATATTTTACATTTTAAATTGAGTCTAGGAAGATGGCTCCGTGGGCAAGAGTGCTTGCAGTGCAAACCTAAGGATCTGAGTTCAATTCCCACCTCACTCTATAGTTCTTTCTTCCGAAGAAAGAGATGGGTGCTGACGCATTTGTATGGTCCCCAAGAGCCTGGAACAGCAGCAGACTAAAAGATATATTTACTCCCACAACTTTCTTTGGATATGCAAATACCTGATCTAATTTTAAAAAGAAGAAAAAAAAAGTGTGGCCCTGAAATCTGGCTAGGAATGGAGGTAGTATAGCTGTGTAGTTCAGCTCCACCCTGTGAGAGATCCCCTGAGGTTAGGGAAACCCAGCTGCACTACACAGAGCAGAACACCCAGCCCCAAGTTCCATGAAACGGGGACGGGGTGGGGGTGGGGGGGCAGACTCATGGGCATTTCTCACCCAGCAACCTACAGGACCAGTTGCGGGCTTCCTCCTCACAGACCCTGTGAGACACCATATGTTAACGTGCTTTTTTTGCAGAGGGACCCAACTGCCAGGGTCAGGAGGCTGGGGTTAACTGCAGCAGAGCACCCACCCCCCGTGGGGTCAGCAAACCCTCCTGGGGGTAGCGCATCTTGGGTGATGGAGCAGAAAGAATGAGATTGTTTCCGTTCTTGGATGTGTGAGCTTGATTGAGGTTGAATGTCTCTCTCAGAAGGAATCTCCATGGAGACTGTGAAAATAGATGAAATGGGCAAAGGAAGGGACTTGCCTATCCCCTGCCCCAGGGACAACATCTGTTGCAAGGATAGAGGTCATGCCTTGGATGTCTGCCTGGCACAACCCTCTGCCCCCCGGGGGGGGGGGGTCTGTTCGGGACGGAAGCTACAGCACTGCTCGTGTGGCCGACTCCATGGCTCGTCCCTCGTGCCAGCAACATGGCTCCCCATCGTGCCTACCCGCAAAGATCTTTCCAGAGGAGCTCAGCACCATCAGCTCCTACCGGATGTACTGCACCTGCTATGAAGAGGGTGACAGGAAGCTGACGCTCGCAAGCACACACCAGCTTCCGGGATAGGAATCCATACTCCGACCAAGGCCTGCGCATTTAACTGCACTGCGGCTGTTTCCTCCTCTGAAATGGGAAAACCCATCATAATGTCACACAGATTCTGTTTCCATGGAATTAAGTATTGTAAACTAGCAGTGTCTTGGACCCCTTGTCACAAGGGACCAACTGTGGGCACATCAGAGACTTTCTCTAGGGTGCATTTCTGGCGGCTTCACCAGCCTTGTTTCAGGCCCTCTCACTGAATGTCAGGAAAAAAACAATAGGGCTGGTCAGGTCCCTCACCTGAGTGAAGGGACTGTGGGACAGGACCAGATGTTTCCTGCTGGCTATATTTTCTTTTGTTTTGCATTATAATTATTAATCTGTATTAACTGCATGTATCGATGGGTTAAGCAGGTGACAGGTCCAGCCATGCATAGTCCTCCTTTTGATGGTCTCCACCTTGCCTAAAGCTCTCCCATATTCTCCTTTCCCTCTCCCACCACCCCTCATCCCCTTACCCTTCCCTGATGGATCCTCTACTACTTGCTTTTTTCTTTTCTTCCTTCCTTCCTTCCTTCCTTCCTTCCTTCCTTCCTTCCTCCCTCCCTCCCTCCCTCCCTCCCTTCCTCCCTCCCTTCCTCCCTCCTCCCTCCCTCCCTTCCTCCTCCCTCCCTCCCTCACCTCATATCTCTCTCTCTCTCTCTCTCTCTCTCTCTCTCTCTCTCTCTCTCTCCCTCCCTCCCTCCCTCCCTCCCTCCCTTTGGTATGTTTCTAGCTTTCACAGATGAGAGGAAACATTTGAAGCCTATCTTTGTATATCCAACTTCCCTTTCTTGTCATGATATTATCTACGTCTGTGGGCTTTCTACTTAGAAGGAGTGTGGGGTGGGAGGCACAGTTTGCTAGCCAATACTAGTTTACCTCCTCAAACCCTTCACTGCAGAGAACAGAAAACTGCCCAGTTGAAGCCACTAAACTGCAGGACTCTGAGCATCTATCTCACACCTCTAAATCTGGAGTCGCAGAGATTGAAAATAAGAACATACCATATGGCCTAAGGCAGTGTTCTACATCCTGTGCATAGACCTGTGATGTTGACAGGCACCTGGTGTAACCAATCCTACCCCATCCTGGCTGTCAGGGATAGGTGGAGGGCCAAGGGAGGGCCGTTCCCAATGATGGTGCATGTGGTGTAAAGCAAAGGACCCTGTAGACGGGATGAGTGCAGAGCAGACGGGATCCAGGAGGGAAGGGAATGCTGTTCTTTAAATACTAAGTGTGGCTTGATGGGGTTTCTTTAGGAAATTATTCCTACATGTGGCAAAGAAAAGTCCATTTGTACAAATCTGAGAAATGACTTTGCCTTTCACCTGGGACCATCTCCCACTTGGACAAACAGTCGCTGGCCATGTGCTGGTTGCTTTGAGAGCCATAACTAATTCTCCTCCAGGGTTAATTCGTGTTAGGCATCACCTTTGAAGACAAAATTAAGGAAACTGGCCTGCCATGTAGCTCAGTGAAAGCACACTTCTTCCTAAGTATGTGGCCTTAGGCTAGATCCACAGCCCTGGGAAGGAAAAGGGGGGAGACAGAAGAGAGTCTGGGGGCAGGGGAGACAAATGAACGTGAAAACCATCAGGACTACATGGTCTTCTTCCTTTCCCTGGCTTCTGTGTGATTTGTAATATTGCATTTCCCCTTTCTAAAATTGGCTTTCAGACTTGTTAGTTATATTTTGTATGTCTGACCAGTACGTTTATTCATGAATGTAAGCGCTCGTGTTCATCTTTGTGGGTATCCAGTTAAGACAATATTTGCTCTATGGAGAGCAAGGACTTCAGCATAGCCTACCCCAACCTCTCTTCTCGCTGAAGTCTCATTTTGCTTGTTGTGTTTATATCACCATGGTTAAAATTATTTATGTGAACTAAAACTCTCTTACCTGTTCTGCATGTTGGTCTTTTTTTTTTTTTTTTTTTTTTTTGTGTATGATTGTATTGTCGGCATGTATGTCTGTGCACTGTGTTTGTGCAGTACTTCAAGAGGCCAGAAGAGGGCGTCATATGCCCTGGACCTGGAGTTACAAACATTTGTGAGCCAACATATGGGTGCTGGGAATTGAACTGTGGATTCTCTGGAAGAACAGCAAGTAGTCTTAATGGTGATCCATCTCTCTAGTTCATCTCCATGAAATTTAATTCTGTATAATTGATCCAATTTCTGTGCCAGTAATAGTTTAAATTATAGGAACTTGTAATTAAATAATATAGATTAAAACAAAGGTAATGTGAACTGATTATTTTATTACATGTTTCTGTGACCTAAATTGGTTAGGTTCAGCCATTGGATACAAGCCACAGAGATGGCTGCTGAGTGGCTTCCAAGCTCTGCAGGTAAAGATGCCCACTGGTCGCTTAAAATTGGCCATGGAGGAAGAATTTATACCGTAAGATTGGGGAAAGCTACAAACAAAGGCTTGGCTTATTATTTAGGTCACTAGACTTTTTTTTAATGGATGGAAAATATTTTCTGTTTATTGTTTGTTTCTCCTCTCATTTTAATCACTTCTTTGAGAATTTTATATAGTGTGTTTGATTATGCTCATTCCTTCCTGACTTTTCCCAGATCCATCCCCTTTCCCACCCCACAAAACTGTTGTCTTTTTTTTTAACAAGTCATGCCAAGTTTTTACTGCCCAAGTACTCTTGGATGGGTGGTCTTTGCTGAAGGGTAGTCAACCCACCAGAGGCCTCATCCTTTAAAAATAAAACTGAACCTTAGTCTCCCAGTCACTATCAGGTACCAATAGCTCTTTGGCCAGCTGTGGGGCGTGGTACCCACCTTTCCCCTCCGTGCTGAAGTTTTGTCCGGCTTGAGCTTGTCCAGGTCTTGTGGATGCTGTCTCAGCTCATAGATGCAAATGTCCTGCTGTGTCCAGAAAACAAACATCTGTGACTCCTAAAAGCATTCCACCTTCTCTTTCACAATAATTCCCAAGCCTTGGGGAAATGGGGGAGGTAGTGGAAATGCTAATAAAACAGGTTAAACTTAAATTGTTCTGTATTGATAAACTCTACAAGGGGAAAAGTACAGAAAACTCTGGGAATATTCTCCAGCATTTGAAAACTCTTATCCAAGTCAGCAAAGTGACTTGTGTCACTTCTGACCCGGGTAAATGGGTGGAAACCAGCCCATGTAGAGCTGGAGGTGAACTCAGCCTCCATTTAACAACTGGTAAACCTCTGTCAGTACACTGTAGGTCAGATTTCACGACTACAAATGTATTGATAAAGCAGTGTAGATCGGGATGAACCTGTCTGTGGAGTCACAGATAAATTGAGATCATAGTTTGACTGAGACCAAGAGTTTGGCAAAAAATAAATAAAAGCATTAGAGTCAACCAACTGTGCAGAATTTATTGGGAAGAGTGCTTACTGCTTGCTTCATTGATAAAGAGAATTGCTGTGTATCCTTTGTATCAGTACACTTAACTCAATTTATTTTTATTTATTCTATACCCAGCTACATTCCCAGCTATATTAGTAAGCTTATGGTAAACTTAGCTGTTTTACATACACAGACAGACAAATTTGTCCCATGGCTTCCATGGTAGTTAGATCTAAAAACACCAGTAGTCATCAAAATCTGCAGGTTTCCCAGTCCTCTCTGTAAAGTGTTTGCATAGAGCTAGATTCACAGCCTCGGATATTTTAGATCTCCTCCAGATGACATTCATACCTAAGGCAACGTAAGCACCACTCGAGTTGTCCCTCTGCAGCCTCTCATCTAGATAAATGACAAGAAAACCATACATTTGTGCTCAGTACAGCTACAAGCGTATCTGGATACTTTTTAACCTGAAGATACTGAATGAAGGGTATGAGCCTGCAAATGCAGACACATGGCTGTGCTGTCTCTTAATACCAAAAAAAAAAAAATTTTTTTTTGAGTGCTAAATGCCAAGCACTGACTGAAGACCACTTTCTCAGAGGTTCATCTGACCTTTCCACTACATCACCTAAGAAAGCAGAAGGAAATAAACAGAAATATCCTTCCTCTTTTTCCCCAGAGCCAGCATAGCCCATGGGTTACAGGATTGCCCCAGAGGACTGGTGAGCTGAGACTGGGAAACTGGGGCGAGCCAACTCCCCAGGACCACCAACCCTCAAAGGGCTGGCTGCCCTTAGCTCTCTCTGCCTCTCGGACTGTTCAATATGACATTGCAGCTGTGAATAAGGATACACAGGCCGAGAGGAAAGCGAGGCAGTCATAATCCTTCTCACCACACCCTCACCAGTCCCTCACAGAGCATGTGGCTTCAAATGCCTCATGACCATATGGCCATTGATGGCAGGCCCCACCAGGAGACGCTGGGCAGCAGTCTCCCTGAGCCCAGTTCTTAAGTATAAAAATCGGACAGAGAAGCAAAGCCACCACTTCTGCTTTCTGCCCGGGCCACCAAGGCACCAGCCCAAGAAGCAAATTTGAATTCTCAGACCTCAGCACAGGTTCACTTCAGGTTTTGAGGGAAATTTGTGGGCAATTTCACTATAACTGTCTGGGCTCTCCCACTTCTGGAGAAGCTGTGGAGGGTGGGAATCCTTGCTCTAAATGTGGTGGGTGTGGCTGTCAGTTCACACACTGAAAACTGATTTTTGCTTCCAGACAGGAAGGAGAAGGAGGAGGAGGGGGAGGAGGAGGAGGGAGGGGAGGAAGAGGAGGAAGAGGAGGAGGGGAGGAAGAGGAGAGGGAGAAATCACCTTTATTTCTCTTAGTGTGAATCCATCCTAAGGACATGAGCCAGTATCAACAGATATCTTTTTACTTACCTGAGGTCCTTGTAGAAGTGTTGGGGGAAACTGGGGTGAGTGTTGGGGGAAACTGGGGTGTAGGCGTGGTTCTGATGCTTTGATCGGAAATCTGCATGCGAACACTGAAGGTCCTGTTCCCCAATTGGTTCATGATCAATCAATAAAGACACCAGTGACCAATGGTTGGTTCCTGCAGGCAAGCTAGGAAATGCAGGAGAGGAAAGGGATTTTCCATGCTTCGAAGGAAGGTAGTTCCACCAGCCATGGCCATTGGCTGCTTCCCCAATTGGGCCTGAGGTAGCAGGTGGGAGATTAGAAGCATAACTAAGCTGGGGCAGATTTAGAAGTGTTTAGCAAGGAGAAGGTAACCAGGCAACCAAGTTGAGGACAGATGTCTTTCATCTGTAGATGCAAGGGAACGTGGGTGAGGGCTGGTAGCATGGTCCCTCCAGAGCTTACAGCGAGGTAGTAGAAACTGTACACTATACTGTGGCTATCACTACATATAAAGCAGATTCCTATGTGGAAAGGAGTTCTCTGTGTATGGGAGACAACCTGAAGCAGAGCATTTCAGAAGACTTTAAAATTACATGATCTGAAACCATTAGAACTCAAGAACAGATGTTCCAGTAGATGCTTGGCTTAGAGCATTCAGTGGAAGGGCTCCGGTGTGGCTGTGAGCACATGCTCTGGGTTTGCAGTGCTGGGTGTGAGCAGCCTCTGTCCCTCCTCAGCCTTGCACTGGGCATGTCACTTCAGCTGTTTATCCTCCAAGCAGCCCCACTGGAGTCTGAAAGTCCTCCTTACAGGGAGGTCATGTCTCTTACCACTGTGACCACGGGACTTAGCACCCAGGAGCCGCAAAGAAGCCTTATTTGATTCTCCAAGGACCCTAAGCTGGTTCCCATAGGCTGTGAACAGAACAGACATCTCCCTTCTTCAGAGAATTTGACATGCTATCTAGGCATGAACTTGAGAAATCATTGCCACAGAGATACCAGTGTCTGCCTGTCCACAGAAGTTCTGGAAGAAAGTACCACCTGTCCAGGAAAGCAAGGGGGTCCTAACTATGGCCACCTGCTGCACATACTCATAAGAACCCTCACACAGCACACGAAGTTAGGCTCCTCTGTACTTCAGGATTTGGGCTCAGTGATTCTCTAGCCTGACAAGTCCCCTGACCCAAATGTCTGCATGGTGACAAGTATCTCCATCTCTTGCTCTGTGTACACCCTCCAATGGGAAGATAAGTGGATTCTAGTGCCCTGGGATTGAGACAAGCTCAGCTTTGGGGTGTGGGCTGTGGTACAGGTGGAGACACTGCTTCAGAATCCAGGGGGGAGTTAAATACAGGTGTGATTACAGCAAAGGCTTCCAATCTTTCCTCTTACACCATCTGAGCGTGGCAGCTCTCTGCAGCATAGTCTAATTTTCCAGTTATGGAATACACCTACTTCTGGCTTATCCCCAAGTTCAAATTCACATTTCTCAGGTTTGCACATCTGACCTGTCCGCACATGTACAGGTACAGTACATATCAGTGCAGTGTTCATAGTGGCTGTTCCAGAAGAGGACATCAGATCCCATTATAGATAATTGTCAGCCACCATTTGGGTGCTGGGAATTGAACTCAGGACCTCTGGGAGAACAGTCAGTTATCTTAACCACTGAACCATCTCTTCAGTCATACACTAAGGGTTCTTTTTTACAGATTTATTTTTTTATTTTATGTATATGAGTGTCTGCCTGCAGATGATTATGCACTCTGTGTGTGTGAAGTATAGAAGAATGTCAGAAGAGAGCATAGCTGCCCTGGTACTGCCATTACAGGTGATCATGAGCCACCTAATGTGTGTACTGAGAACTTAAACTGGGTCCTCTGTAGCAGCACTGGCTTGGTTAGGGTTTCTATTTCAAAGATAAAACAGTGTGGCCAAAAGCAATGTGGAGAGAACGTGGTTTATTTGCTCTTACAACCCTCAAGTCACACTTCATCACTGAGGAAACTCAAGCAGGATAGGAACCTGGAGGCCAGCAATGGAGCAGAGACCATGGAGGGGTGCTGCCAACTGGCCTGCTACCCACAAATTGCTCAGCCTACTTTCTTATACCACTCAAGACCACACGCCTAGAAGTGGCCCTGCCCACAGTGATTGGGCCCATCAACTTCAGTTTGCTTCTTGGCTCCATTTGCTTTGAAAATCTTTCTCCAACCCTTTACTTTGAGGTAATGTCTATCTTTCATGTTCAGGTGTGTTTCTTGTATACAACAGCAGGATATATCCTGTTTTTGCATCTGAATGTTAGCCTGTGTCTTTTTATTGGGGATTGAGTCCATTGATGTTGAGAGATATTAATTACCAATAATGATTAATTTCTATATTTTGGTGGTGATGGTGGTGTATGTATATGTCCCTTCTTTTGGTTTTACAGGTGTGAGATTATTTAATTTCTTTTTTTTTTCATGGGTGTGTTTAACCTCCTGGGGTTGGAGTTTTCCATTTAATACCTTCTGTAGGATGGGATTTGTAGGTAGATATTATTTAATTTTGACTTTGTTGTAGAATATGTTGTTTTCTATGCTGAAAATAATCTATTGAAAGTTTTACTGGGTATAGCATATGTGATCTTTAGAGAATGTCTGGGCCCTTCGGGCTTTTAGAGTCTCCGTTGACAACTTGGGTATAATTCTAATATGTCTGCCTTTATATGTTACTAGCTCGTTCCCATTTGCAGCCTTTATTTAGCATTCGTTCTCTGTTCTCTTTCTTTAGTGCTCTGATTATTATGTATCTGAGGGACTTTCTTTTCTGGTCCAATCCATATTATGTTCTGTAAGCTTCTTGTACCTATATAAGCAAATCCATCCTTCTTAAAGTTTGGAAATTTTTCTTCTATGATTTTGTTAAAAAATATTTTCTGGGGGGCTGGTGAGATGGCTCAGCGGGTAGGAGCACCCGACTGCTCTTCTGAAGGTGATAAGTTCAAATCCCAGCAAGCACATGGTGGCTCACAACCATCTGTAATGAGATCTGGCTCCCTCTTCTGGAGTGTCTGATGACAGCTACAGTGTACTCACATATAATAAATAAAATAAATCTTTAAAAAAAATATTTTCTGGATCCTTAAGCTGGGATTCTTCTCTTTCTATTTCTACCTTTCTTAGGTTTTGTCTTTTCTTTTCATGCTGTCCTAATTTCCTGGATGTTTGGATTCCTGGTGTCATAAATTTTTTAGATATAACATTTTCTTTGACAGATGTATCAATTTCTTCTATTGTATCTTTTAAGCCCAAGACACTCTCTTCTGTCTCTTGCATTCGGATGCTGATGCTTCTGTAGTCTCTGTTCGCTTACCTGCATTTTCCATCTCCCTTAGTTTGTGATTTCTTTATCACTTCTATTTCCATTTCCAGGCCTTGAATGCTTTTATTCATTTCCCTCACCTGTTCGCTTTATTCTTCTTCTTGGCTTGATTTAAGAGATTTCTTTATTTCTTCCAACTGCTTGTTTGTGTTTTCCTGGATTTCTTTAAGATCTTTATTCATTTCCTCCTTAAGGTTTTAAGGTTATTTTCTTGTGCTTGAGCTGTGTTGGGATCTTCATGGCTTGCTGGACTTTGGTGGTGCCATGTTGCCCTTGCTGATTGTGTCCTTACACTGGCATCTCGGCATCTGGGTCTGGGATGAGTATAGGCTTAGGTGCCGGTTTCTGAGTTTGTCTTGTTGGATGGGTGTTTTGTTTCTTGGTTTCTGTTTCCTCTTTTGTCTTCTGGTCTCTGTGTTCTCTATTTCTGGTGGCCAGTATGACCTCTGGTTCAGCAGAGAATCTCAGTCAGAGTGGAGGGCTGGACTTGTGGCAGAGTGTGGTCTTTAGTCATCAGGTGTGTCTCTCTGTTCTTCTGATTGTCATGGCCTACACATGAGCAGTGGATATCCTCCTGCCTGTGTAAGGGCAGAGGCACAAGGCGGTGGGGGTGGGAAGAGGTCTCAGAGGGGTGCGTCTTTGGGATCCTAACTGATGGCATGAGAGGGTTCTGAGGGCAGGAGAGACTCCTTCCTGTTCTTCTGACTGACAGAAATAATTGTAAATGTGATATGAATGGTGCCATGACAGCTCTTACTGTATGTACACAGTAGTTTGGGGTGGATGTACTAGAGTGGATTCACTCGGTGGTGCTCTGTTAAACTTTTTATTTAAAATTCCTATCATTGGCCATGGGCCACACCCAACCCTCACTGGGAAAGCGTGGCAGAAGTGAGAGAGCAGGCGACGGAGAGACGGAAAAGAAGAGAAGCCAAGTGGTGTGTGCGTTGTGAAGAGAGACAGAATTGGAGACTTGAAGGTCGTTGCTGCTTTTGCTCCTTGGGAAATGGTGAGTTACTCTGTTCACCAATAGAGCCAGTAACAAACGCAAGTGCCAGTGGGCCTGAGCTTTCTTCCTTTAAGAAAACCCATGACTGTGTGAATGGCTGTGACTCCCAGAGCTACGCCCTAGCCCAGGAGGAAGAGTAGCCCCTGCAGAGTGGAGACGACAGCTGACTCAACATGCCCTGCTGTTTACTTCCTGTCGTTGGCCTATCTGCTCAGGTCTCTAGCTGTTCATGGTGACTGTTCAGCTGTGAGACTGGATGACTCTATGCTGAATTACAGTTTCTCTGTGCTGTGTTTAACCTTGGCAAGGGATTTATTTCCTTTGGACTCTTTTGGTTGGACTAACATTTAATCATCCTAACTTTCAAAAGAAAACGTCATTGCTGATGCAGTTCTGGTGGGCAGAAGACACCCAAACCCGTCCGTGATGAACAAGCATGTGGTGGGAAATGGGCGGGAAAGAGAAGTGACATGGTTTGTGCACTCTGAAGAGAGTTGAGACTGGAGACAAGAACGTGGTGAGGAACAGCCTGATGTGAATACCCCGTGCTACCACCCGAGACCATGATGACGTCCTGGCCTGTGCAGCTCAGAGCGTTGGCCCTGCCTCTCACCTGGGCAGTGTGGGAGAGCTGGCCCTAAGGGTGTGAGAGCTGGAGATGAAGTAGATGGTGATTGGCTGGGGCAAACACGTGAAGGGCCGTTTAGCGGAAGCAGACTCGGGTGAAAGACTAAGGCAGACTCGTGAAGGAACGTCTCACGGAAGCAGACACAGGACAATCGGCTAACGCAAGCACGTGGGAGGACTCGTGCTCAAAGATTCTTTGCCAATAACATGCATATGCTTGCCCACCTTACATCGAGTAGATGTGCTGCGTTTGTCTGAACTCCAGAGAGAGAAGCTCACCCCAAAAGTTCTGGTGGTGTGCTACCTTCTCTTGCCACTTCCGAGGACTTGGCCTGATTGGCAGAGTGATGTCAGACTCATGTGCTGAGGCAAGACCCATGGAGGACACGTGATGTTTGGAGAGACTATAAAAAGGACTCGACAGATGGTGACGGGAGCTGGGTTTGGCTTCCTTATGGAGCTAGCTGTGCAACACTTGTGGGTCTGGAGGTTTTGCTGATCTTTGCTTCACTGAGAGACGCAGCCGTGAACTTCTCTGCTGACTTGTGCCGAGGCGTAGGCCTGGCTGTAGTGCTAGGAGGTGCCACCTCTACTGATTCAGTGTTTGCTATCCTGACTCTACCAAACTAGTCTGCTGGTGCATCTGTGGGGTGTTTGCAAGTGGACTGAGCTGCCGCTGCTGTCCTGTGAACTGAACTGCAGATTTTCAGACAACACGACAAGAATTACTCCAAAACACCTTCCTAAAACAGGTCCGCTTCCCCGTATCCTTTCTTTCCTACTACCTCTGGTGGGTGGTAGGCTAAAAGGGAGGTTAAAGCATTTAAGAACCGTCACTAAAAATAAGGTTTGAACATAATAACAAATTACAAGGAGAGCTTGCCCTGGTGGCACAGGAGCAGGAGAGCGGCAGGCAGACCAACTCAGCTTCCACACAGACCCAGGGCTTTGAGTTGGCCCCCCGCCCCCCAACATCTACCCCATCCATGAAGTGCTGGAGTGTGTGAAGGGACCTGTCTTGCAGATCCAAAGCTGCAGGATCTCCACAGGGCAACAACAGGATATCAGAGAGGCGTGCCGGTGAGGACCCATATATACTGATAGTGTAGCAGAAGCCAGAGGCCTGAACCAGACCAATGACTCATTGTAATGAACTTTGGCAAGTAGAACTCTGTGGGCGAAAGGGTATACTATGTAACACACCACAGCTTCCGTGGTGGTGAGGTTCTGTTGTTTTTGTTTATTGTGTCCTATGAGGAGGAGGATGCAAGGGCAAAGGGCAGATATGGAGGGACAGGGTGATGTGGGATTGGGTTGCATGATGGGAAATTCACAAAGAATCAATTAAATTTAGAAAATAATTACAATTGCCAAACATGGCAGTAATGACACATGTAATCTCACCACACAAAGGCTGAGGCAGGAGATCAGAAGTTTGAGGGTGTGTGTACGACTGTATGCATAAACACCTGTGTGTCTGTGGTGTGTCAATTTTTTGTGACATGTGTAGACTTATGCTTGTTTGTCTGAGTGCCAATTGTGTGCAGGGCCCATAAGGGCAAGAAGAGGACACTGACTGTCCTTGAATTGGAATCCTGGGCAGTTGTCAGCCTCCTGGTGAGGGCACTGGAACTGGAAAGCTCGTCTTCTCAATAACAAGTGTTCCTAACCACTGGGCCATCTCTCCAGCTCCAGACTGGAATGACTTCATATGTTTAAGACAAGTGCAAACCTGACCACACTCTGGCTCATTCTCTGCTCATTAAGAAGATTCTGATCTCACGTTCACCCAGGGCCTCCTCACACTATGCAGGTCAACCTGAGCATCAGACACGGACCCCTCCAAAGCGTAGGTTACCCAGCCTCCAACTCTACCCGCTACCTGAGATGGGCAGTACCCACATTGCCTCTGGCACAGTGAGACAGGACAACACTTCTCCAGTTCCGCTTCTCCCCACCGCCTCAGAATCATCCTACCACTGCCTCTGTTTTAGAACTTCTACTGCGAAGCACTGCCAGAGGAGAGCAGAGGCCAAAGCTGCTGCCTGGACCAGAGAGGGAAAAGTGAAAAGCTGTCAGCGCCCTAAGTGTGCACCCTCCATGACTAGCAGGGGAGGGAGGGGCAGGGGGCCGCGGAGTGCGCACAGGAAACACACACACACACACACACACACACACACACACACACACACACACACACCCTAAATAGTATGCTGATGGCGCCACCTTGTGGCCATAATTGCCAATTACAATCAGCATTGTTTAATATGTTAATTAGTTGCTTCTTTTTCCTTTATAACTTCCTTTTCTAGTCTACACATACTTTGTTAGATATTGTTATGATGGTATTCATTAAAGTGTGTCTTTTGTTATACGCCTTATCCCATCCCCCCCCCCACACACACACTCCTCTGAAATCCCTGTTTCCACCTCGTACCTCTCTGATACTGTCTCTTCATGTCCCACGTCCTTTTGCCCCTCCCATCCTTTATCACAAATATTGCTCCCTCCTGGTCTTGTTCAAGGTTCTTAGATTCCATCCAAATGTATACCTGTTACACATAAATACATCACAGAATAGGTTATTTTTTTCCTTTCTGAGTTTTGGTTTCCTTATACTTTCCAGATTCATCCATTTCCTCATTACAGTTTTCCTCCCAAATGCAGTGTTGGCTTTAGTTAGCAGGGCAAGGTCTGAGCTTCGCTATGTTTTTATGCAGTATAACATTGTATCTAACTCCATTAGCTATTCCCCTTTCTCGCTCTCCTTTCTTTTCTTTTCTTTTCTTTTCTTTTCTTTTCTTTTCTTCCCTTTTCTTTTCTTTTCTTTCTTTTCTTTCTTTCTTCCTTCCTTTCTTTCTTTCTTTTGGTTTTTCGAGACAGCGTTTCTCTGTGTAGCCCTGGCTGTCCTGGAACTCACTCTGTAGACCAGGCTGGCCTCAAACTCAGAAATCCGCCTACCTCTGCCTCCCAAGTGCTGGAATTAAAGGCATCCACCACCAGTCTCCTTTCAATACAGACGAAGAGAGAGTAGAGCTACATTACTTGTAGTCGATACAGACTCTGCACATCAGCGGGAAGGCGACACATTTTACCTCCCCCACTTCACTTCTCATCCCTTCTTTTACATTTGCATTGTATGTCATACACATATGTAAATTCCATGTCTATATAAAAACATATATATGCATAAGAGAGAAAGCATGCTATTTGTCTTTCTGAATCTGTCTTATTATTTATCATAATTTCCATATCTGCCCATTTTTCTGCAAATGTTATGCTTTTAGTTTTTATTTGTGTGTGTGTGTGTGTGTGTGTGTGTGTGTGTGTGTGTGTGTAATTGTAGCACTGGGCCATGTGTAAGCCATGACTACATGTGTGGAGGTCAGAGTTCAGCTCTTTCGAGTCCATTCTTCCCTTTTGCTTTGTTTTGCCTGCTGTGCTGGTAGCCCAGGCTGGCCCACCATCTCCAGGCCGTCTTTCTGGTTCCACCTCTCTTCTTGACTTAGGAAAGCTGAGATTACAGAGGAAAAGCAAAAACCCTGGCGTCTGGTTCTTTTACGTGGGTTCCAGAGATCAGCTCAGGTCATCGAGTTGTACAAAGAGCACATTTCCCACCGAAGCCCTCTACCCAGCCCACAACCCCACCTTACAGCTGAATAAATCCCTCTGTGCACGTGTTCACATTTTCTCTATCCATTTATCTGTTGGTGGACATCTCGGCTTCATGTCCCATTTCTAGGACAAAACACTGGAAAGGAATCAATTTAAAGAAGGGACGGGGTGGGGTGGGGGTGGGGGTCCAGTCCCTAGAGGCATTGCAGGTGTGGTTGCTATGTCACAAGTTCGTCAGTAGGTGGCAGAGAGGAGACGGGCTCTGTCTGCACTAGTGTTCTGACCTGTGAACAGCTGAATGATTAGTAACTTAACTTTCCCTGAAAACAGTGAGCCTGAAACCACCATCAGTCTCGTGCAAGGCAGGTTCAGACAGGCTGCCGGGATGGGGAGCTAGCCTGAGATCACCACCAGCCCTCCTCTGCACACTAGGGGACTATGCCAAGACGACCCTGCTATCTTGTATTATGCCCTGGTGCCATAGTGTATGAGCTGGATATAGACACCTGAGACCACTCCTGAGATGACTCCAGACACCCAGAGGCCCTGGATACCACTAAGATGAGCCAATAAGTGACAGAGAGATGGAAGAGAAAGAGAAACAGGAGGTGTGTACAATGAAGAGAGGCAGAACTGGAGACTCGAGAGCAGTGAGGGACAGCCTGATGTGTAGCCGGTGATCCCACCTGGAGCCGTGGTGGGGGCCTGGCCTCTGCTGCCAGGGGGCCATGTCTGGGTCTTAAGGCCTGCAGCAGCAGGGGTCTGTTACCACCAAAAGCCAGGCGGATGTCGCTGGTCTGAGCTGCTGCTTAGGGACATGATGTTGTCTGAGGGCTGTGTCATCCCTCATCCCTCACCTGGGCACCCTGGGATCATAAAAGCAGGAGAGCTGACCTCACACCTGACCTGCTGCAGTACTTGGGAGAGTGAGCCCTGTACATTGTGGGGTTTCAGTTGATCCAGCCTGAGGCTATGAGCATGTGAGAACTGGCCCTACCACCTGCCTTCCATGCAGTGGTGTCCATGAGAGAGAAAAAGCCTCTCCCCCTCCCCCTCCCCCTCCCCCTCCCTCTCCCCATCCTCCCTCTTCCCTTCCCCCGCCCCACTAGTGACAGACGGGAGACCTGGCCCTGAGGTCATGAGCGCTGTCCCTGCCCCTCACCATCTGCAGCACTTGGGAGAGCAGGTCACTTGTCTGTCATGCAGTGACATAGGTGAGCTAGAGATGCCCCCTTCTCACTCTTCGCCACTTACAGCAGGCAGAGGAGCCTGCCCCAGGCCATCAGAGTGGGAAAGCAGACCCCGCCCCTCACCTGCTGCAGCACAGGAGAGCTGGCTCTAGACGTGGGTTGAGGGTGAGCCAGCCTGAAGGCGTGAATGTGGGAGAACCAGCTCTGTCTCTTGTCTGCTGTAAGGTACCATCTGTGAGGAAGAGAGCCTCTCCCCCTTGCTTTTGCCGTTGACACTGGAGGTGATGGTGATAGTTGTCCCTGACTGGGTCAGAGGGCAGGAGAGCTGTCCCTGATCCTTGCCTGCTACAGCACTCAGGAGAGCAGGCCCTGCACCTCACCTGTGCAGCACGTTAGAGCTGGCCTCTGTTGCAGGGTTTGCCTGTGACCCAGCCTCAGGGCATGAGAGTGGGAGAGCCAGTGGGCTGACCAACTCAGATAGATGCCTCTCAGGCCCAGACCCAGGGCTTTGAATCGGCTCACCCCAACACCTACCCCATCAATGAACTGCTGGGGTACATGAAGGGTCGGTCCTACAGATCCAAAACTACAGGACCTTCATGACATGGGACAAGAACAGGATATCCGAGAGGAGTCCCAGTGAGGTGACAGTATCAATAGTGTAGCAGGATCCAGAGACCAGAGTCATTGCAATGAACATTTACAAGCAAACAAGTGTGAGCAAAAGGGTACACTTTGGGACACAGTGTGGGACACACTGTGGAACACAGTGTGGGACACACTGTGGGACACACTGGGACACACTGCAGCCTCCACAATGATTTTTTTTCTGTTGGAGTGGGAGTTTGTAGGGGTGAAGGGTGGGGACAAAAAGGAGGGAAAATGAGTGGGACATGACATGAAATTTGTAAAGAACCAGTAAAAAGTTAAGGGGTAAACTAAGGAAGAGTTACTGGGTCTATTTCGGCCATCAGTCTGAAGTCAGGGAGAGGTAAGGACATGGCTCACTTTGTATATATAGTTAGTTAGGTTGCAGAGAGAGATTTGCATGCTGACATTGCTCTAAGTTTCTGCTTCACCCCTCAGTTAAACCTTTTGGAAAAGTCCTCACCGACAAGTGTGTCTCCTGAGCCCGATATAAATGCAGTCAGGTTGGCAATGGGGTTGACTGTGGCACAGGTTTTGGCCATAGTGAATAGTGTCTCCGTTAACAGGCTGAGGTGTCTCAGGAGGATAGCTGGGACACACGGTAGCTCTGTCTTCTTCACTGTTGATTTCCATAATGACAGCACCACTTCACACTCGCACCAACAGTGACTACGGCCCCTGCATCCTCTTCAGCAGGTTCTTTTCCTGATGATAGCCATTCTGACTAAAGTGAGTTGGAATCTCAAAACTGTTTCAATTTTGATTTCTCTGGTGGTTGAACCTTTTAAAATATTCATCAACTGATGGTATATTTTCTCTTTTGGCAACTATCTGTTCAGTTTACCAGACCTTATATTGTCTAGTTGATTTTATATTTGGTTTTTAGAGTCCTTTATTTGTTCTGGATACTAAACCCTGTTGAATGTGTAACGAGGAAAGGATTTCCTCCCATCCTGTAGACTGCCTTTTCCCTCTGCTGATTGTCAATTGCTTCCTTTACTATGCAGAATCTCTACACAATAATTTTACACAGTTCATCGTCAGTTCTTGGGATCGGTTCCTCTGCCGCAGCGTCCTTCTCGGAAAGCCCTCAGCTATGCCTACACATTGAAACGTCTCTTCTGCTTTCCTCCAGCAGTCTCAGAGTTCCAGATCTTCCGTTAAGGTTGGGTTTGTGTGGGACAGGAGATATGTACCTAACTTCGCTCTCCTTAGGGCTGATATCCAGGTTTGTGTGGGACAGGAGATATGTACCTAACTTCGCTCTCCTTAGTGCTGATATCCAGGTTTGTTGTGTGGGACAGGAGATATGTACCTAACTTCGCTCTCCTTAGGGCTGAAATCCAGGTTTGCTGATACCCAGGTTTGCTGGTATCATTAGACCAGAATGCTTTCTTCTCTCCAAAGTGTGTTCTGAAAGTTTTTTCCAAGCATTGGGTGTCTGTGGCTATGTGGGTTTATGTCTGGCCCCCTGGTGTGCACGCATGTATCTGCCGTGTGCCAGGACGGTGCTGGTTTTCTCACTGTGGCGCTACGGTGTGGATTGAGACAAGGTGTTATGGTGCCTGCAGCATTGCTCTTTTGCTCTGGATAGCTTTGAATATTATTTGGGGATAGGGTCTTTTGTACTTCCATGTTAATTTTAAACTCTATGTCAGCTGGCAAATTGGCCTATATTTTTCTCCTTCCTTCCTTCCTTCCTTCCTTCCTTCCTTCCTTCCTTCCTTCCTTCCTTCCTTCTGTCTTTGTTGTTGCTGCTGCTGCTGCTGCTGCTGCTGCTGATGATGATGATGATAATGATAATGATGATGATGTACCGCTATCCAGTTTGGGCATTGGGGTGGCGCTGCTTATAGAATGGGTTTACTGGTGCTCGTTCCCTTTCTAGTTTATGAGCTGTTTGCGGAGTGTTGGTGTTATCTCCTCTTTATAGGTCTGAGGGAACTGGGCAGTGAATTCGGTGGCTCTTTGGCCTCTTTTACTAAGAGATCCTTTACCAGAGCTTCAATCATGTTGGTAGTTATGGATTTCTTTAGTGACTGGCATCTTCTAGAACCCTTTTGGTCCTGATAAGTGTTTTCAACTCCATTTCACTCGAGAAATTTTTTAATTTCCTCCATCTTTTCTCTAATGACCAACTGGTCATTCGGGAGTGTATTGTTAGAACTCTCTGTAACTGTATCGTTTCTGAGGCTTCTCTCATTGCTGACCTCTTGGTTTCATTCCACTATGGCCTGATAGAGCATGAGAAATTATTTCAGTCTTCTGGGTTTGTCAGCACCTCCTCTGTCGTCTAAAGCACGATCTGTGCGTGTCCCAGTGGATTCCGTGGACTGCTGAGAGGAATGTGTGGTCTGCAGCTGTCGGGTGGAGCGCTCTGCTAAGATCTCTTAAGCCCTTTTAGCTGTGATACAAAATAACTATGACAATCCAAACAAAACCTGCATTCCTGAGAGTGGAGTGTTGCAGCTATTGTATCAAGACCTCTATCTGCCCTTTGTGCGTATTAGTTTCTGTCTTATGAAATAGGGGGGCCTGAAATGGGCTGTATAAAACACAATAAACATTAAAATTAGCATTTGATCTTGATGAAGTATTACCTTTATTAATTTTCGGTGGCCTTTTATCTCTCTGGCTAGTTTCTATTCGAAGTCTACTTTATCGGGTATGAGAATCTCTGGGCCAGCTTGCTCCAGCTTTGCTGTGCTTATAGGCTGGTTTCCATCCTAAAGTCTCAGTCTGCGGGTCTCTTTGCCAAGGGGATATGGTTTCGGAGCCACAACAGGTAACTGGATTGTAGTTTTCAATTCATCGGCTGGTCTCCATTACACTGGAGAGTTGAATCCATTCGCATTTATAGTTACTATTGGGAGAGTTTTGCTTCTTTTGTACTTCCCGTTGCTTGGTTCTGGTTGGGTTCTGGTTGGGTTCCTCTGGGTTGTTTTCTGTGCTCCTTTTCATGTTAGGGCTTTGCTGGTTTACTCTCTTGGACACAATGAATGCTTTCTTAGTTCTCTTGCTCATCATCCGGCTCATGACATTTATTCTTTTCTGTGTTCCCTTGGCTGAGACGTTCCTACTCTGTGGTTAGGTCTCCAGGGTGTCTCTGGCAGTGCTGGCTTGGTGGTCATGAATTGGTTCACGCTTGTGTTCCTGTGTCTGTATCTCCATGAATGTTAAACAATAACTTTGTTCATCTCTGTTGCTGGCTTTCCTTTCCAGGCCGTGGGTTGGGTTCTTACTCCATATGTCTGCTAATTTATATCCTCTTTGAAGTTATTGGTTCTCTTAATAACTGAGCATTGAGTTCTTCATCTGGTATTTTAACTAGCTCTGTGTTTTCACGGTTGGAATCTGAGTTGCCATCTTTAAAGTGTGTGTGTGTGTGTGTGTGTGTGTGTGTGTGTGTGTGTGTGTAACAATAATTAGGGAGAAAAAAGACCATGGGTTTGAAAAGGAGTAAGGAGGGTTTGGACGGAGGAAAAGGAAGAGACATATGATGTAATTATGTTATAAACTCAAAAAAAACCCCAAAAGAAATAGTTTTAAAATAAGATTAAAAACATTACTAAAGTAAAAGGTGAAAAGAAAAACAGGGGAGTGGAGGAAATCAGAAGAAAGCCTGTGAAGTTGGAGCTGCCCCCGGGCCTAAGTGGAGGCTCTTCCATTAGAGAAGATCCACTTCCCCTCTGCCAGCGGGTGTCAGGTGTGATGGCTTCATGGTTGGCACAAGGCAGTCACTTAGCAAGTTGCCCAGTGTGATCTACTGCCCTCTGTCCTCTCAGGGATGGGCTCAGTCATATCCCTACCTGAGGTTTAGGGATAGAGAGCAAGGCTCAGTAAGGATAGAGATTGAGGCTGTGAAACTATCCAATGTCTACCACAGGAATCAAAATCACTTCCACCTCAGCCTCTCTCCCCCTTCTAGCCCCAGCCCCCTTTCCAGCAAGGCTGGACAGACTTGAGTTCCTTGCCCTGGGTGCACACAGGAGGCCTGGTGGGGTGTTTTCCAATCAGATTGTCAGCATGTTAGCTTAATCAGAGGGGATGCCAGCAGTGTCTCTGCTGAGCCCTGGTGAGTGGAGGGCTGGCCCATTCTGAAAGAAGGGAACTTTCTGCCCCCCGCAGTGAGGCCATCTGCCCACTTTTGTCCTGGGTCTTTGGCTTTGAAATGCCTTCAGTGAGCCTTATGGCTTGAGAAATAGTCATATCTGTCCTCCACCACCTGGGGGGTCTTCTTGCTGCAGTTCTCAACACCCAACCATGGAGCAAGGTGGAAGGATTGATCTGATGGGAACAAAAATCTATGTAAGCCCAGGAGCCCCACATGACTGGACAGCAGCTAGTGGGGGTAGGAAGGTGAGGCCATAGGAAAGCACAGACTCACTCCGCTGCCCCCATCCCAGCAGAAAAGCAAAATGCAACGTCCAGGAACAAGACCAGGGTTCAGAAGCACGGGCGAAGCTCCTCGAATGACCACCAGAGGGCCCTCCAAACCAGCCAACCCAGGGCCTCCTCGGCGCCGCGCTTCCTGCAGAGGTCAGCCTTTTACACTTTCCGAGCCGCTGAGGTTGCTGCTGCAGCCTTGAGAGGCCAGCCAAGGACAGCTGTCAGAGCATCATCCCCAGAGGCATCGAGGAGACAGGAAACCTGCATCCTGCCTGATGATGTTCAGCCTGGGTTGCATCCCCTGGTCCTACCAGCGGACTCGTCCCATGGGAGCCAGGGGCAGGGCCAAAGGCAGGGCACCCACGGGGTGAGAAGAGGGGCAGCAGCTCGAGTGCTCCCTCTCGGCGCGAAGAAGGAGCCCCTCCTTCTTCAGGCAAAGGCAGACAAGCCTACTCTCCACGTCCAGGTGAGCAAAGGTGAGATCCAGGTGAGCCAGGACAGCTCCAGGAGAGCCACACACAGCAGCGACCCTGTGTGGGGTGAGTGGAGAGCCAGGGCTGCACAAGTTTCCTGACTCCCAGGCTGTGAGTTCTTTCTTTAAAGGTGGACTCTAAAAACCCTCCTAAGCCACATTAAATTGCTGCGTGGCTCGGAGCATCACGATTCCTCAAGGAGACCCTCCCCCGGCTGCTGTCAGGTGTCACATTAATGTGTGTATTGTGCAGTTATGCCTGCAGGTGGGGTGAAGTAAGGCGTAGAGGCACTGGCCTGAGTCCAGGGCAAACAGATCTGTTTTGAGCGTGGTGCGGAGCCATGGCTGGAGCTGAGTCATGCTCCGGGAGGCTTCTAGGCGAGCCCTGGCTCTACTGGGCTTGGCTGGGTGTGGCCGGCTCTTGACCTTGCTTAGAAAGGTAGGTTAGGAGAAGACTAAGGTGGAGGGCTAGAGAGCAAACCTCTTCCTCTTTCACAGAGGTGACCCCTCTCTACTCCAACCCCACAGTAGCATACCGGTTCAGGAGCTCCCCTCTCACGCAAACATACACACACTTGTTATAGTCTTGCAGGGTCTATTCTAGCACCCACCTGTCTCCTCTGCCTGCCCTCTCTGGTCTTGGGAAAAGCCAGCACCACCACATCCTGAGATGTGATAAGACCCAGCCAATCAGCACACCCCACTGGTTTGGATCCAGTGGAGTGCGTTGGTTAGTGCCCCAAATCAAGGAAAAAAGGCATTTGACAGGCTTTGGGGAAAAGCTCTCTGGTTTGTCTGAGACTGGACAGTCTACTCTTTCCTCGGCCTCTGCGGGAGAGAAGAAATGTTAGACCCCAAAGTTGATTCCAACATAAAGGGGGGGCTGGGGGAGGAAGGGGAGGAAGGGGAAGAGGAAGGGGAGGAGAAAGGAGGAAGGAGGAAGGGTGAAGAAGAGGGGGGAGGAGAGGAAGGAGGAAGAGAGGGAAGAGGAAACACCCTAGAAGCAAACAGAACTGGAAGGAAACCCAGACTTGATTGACATGTCAACCTGCTGGATCCAGCTGAGTCTCCCACCAGTTATGAGTCTGTTTCTCCTAAAGGAGCCCATGTATTCCGGAATTCAACTTTAACTTTAGACTTTTGTTTTTTTTAAACAGGCTCTAATGTAGCACAGGCTGGCCTTGAACTCACTATATAGCTGAGGGTAACCTTGAACTTCTGATACTCTGCCCCCACCTCCTGATTGCTGGGGCTACAGTCATACTACACGCCTACCTGGTTTTGTGTCCTGCTAGGGACTGGACCTAGGGTGTGAACCCAGAGCATTCATTCTTAAGGCTTGTTACAGTGGGTGTGGGGTGCCCCCACCCTCAGAGCCCTTATGCCCACCCACTTACTCTCCCAGGAGAGAATAAAGGTGTCACCCCAGGTCCCTCAGGGTCTCTGAGGTCTGGACCAACTCCAGGGTCCTCATCTCCTAGCCCTAGCTCCATCTGTCCCCTGGAAACTCCCAGCTCAGCTGTGTGTTCAAGGCCGTCTGTGCTCCTGGGTCCCAGGTCATGCCGATATCTTGGGCTTAGGCCCTTGAAGATTTAGGACTTAGTGACCACTTCCTTCTTTCTCCTATCCCAAAAGCAGTCTGCCTTCTCCATTCAGGTGCTGTCCCATCACTCCCTGGGCACCAGTCTGTGACAGGAGCCATACTCACATGCTAAAGTGTGAGCCAGAAACATTCTGCCCCAGAATGACCCTCAGAATAGCAGGCACTAACTAGTCCATAGCCCCAAGCTTCTGTTCTCTGTGGCACGGGGATGGGCCGATTTCAACCCACATCTCTACCTCCCTCCTCACCCCTGCCTCTTCCTGTCTAGGCTGCAAGGATCCACTGGTAACTTCAGGCTTGATACAAGCTCAACTTGTAGAGGCTAGCCCACTGGAGACAGGGTGGATAGGAGAAGAGCATTCTGGGCTCCATCTGAAAATGCATCATTTGTCCTAAAGACAGGTGACAGTGTGCCTGCCACCTCAGAGCCTGGCTTTATTTTAGGTCACTAGGACTGCTGTGTGATTGATGTTAATGGCGGCAGAAATACCACTTGGCTAGTCATAAGCAAGCTTTGTTTATTTGTTTGTTCATTTGTACCCATTTTCCACAACTGTAAATGATGTAATGATGACACATTTCCAAAAATAGAATGGAGAAGTGGTACCCTAAGGATGTGACAGAGCTTTCCTGGGGTCTGCCCCAGCACATGGACCGCAAGTCATAGTGTGAGCCAGGAACCAGCCAGCATGCTCAGAGCAATTTGCCCGCTCTCTTACTTAGCTCCATGTTGTTTCCTTGGGGAAAAAAAAAATCAAATCTAGCAGCTAGAGCCCTTGGCTCACAGAGCCCTTGCTTCTGGTGATGAATCTGGCATCTTCTCCCTCTGAGACGAAGTTGTCACTGCTGGTCCCATTTTACAGATTTGAGGAACTGATACTCCGACTTCCCCAAGTCTGCTCTCAGATCCCCAAGGTACATGCTCCACAGAAAAACTCGTCCCTCACCGCAGGCTTCGTGTTTGAAATCCAGGCAAATGCCTGGAAAGAGCGTTCTAAATATATTTCCCTACTATAGATGCTGATCGCCTGCTACTGAAACTGGGAATTAGCTTGTCTGTCTGAGGATGTGGCTGCTGCCTTCCAGAGAAGACACCGGAGAAATCTGCACACTGCCAGCCTAGCGATGCTGCCGTCGGCTTCCAGCAAAAGAAGAACCTTCGCTGCCAGATACTTCAGTAAGGATTTGGCTCTGTATGGGGAATGGCTGCCTGTGTGCTTAAGGGTGGGGTCGCTCGGTGACACTGAATGAGCCTCGTTGGTCTTGCGGGCTGTGGGCACCATGCAGTTGGGGCTCAATCTTCCTTCAGCTCTCAGCACAAGCTGGTTAGCCAGCACTCAGCCATGACCCAGCATCTGCTCTCTGTGAGCCTGGAAATCAGGCTCCAGTGTCGAGGGTCCTGGGTTCCAAAGGCTGGGGACTCTAATGACATTTGATGTCCATGAGGATCACCATGACCACAGACTGCTTGGACACTAGATGAAGCTTCCACAGGGAGAACTGGGCATCCCAAGGCTCCTCTGTCTGTGCCAGGAAGCAACCCAGCCTGGCAGTGAACTGAAAGATGGAGAGGATGACTGAATAGCTCCGGGAAGCTCTGGGAAGGCAGCAGCTAGTCACAGTGGGACTAGTGTCTGTTTGAGTCACTGGCAGATGATGGTCTGGTATTCCCTGAAGATGCTGGGCCCCTCAAGAACTGAATCTTGTAGGTGCTGGTTCGCAAAGATGTAGATCCTAAAGGTGCAAGGTCATACAGGGTGCTGGATCTTGCAGGTGCTGAGCCTGGCAGGTGCTGTGTCATAGAGGTGGTAGGCCCTGCCGGAGCTGCCCTACTTAAATGTGTGTGCACAGGCTGGACCTCAGGCAGGAGAGAGCTGGTTGAGTTTGTAGCTGGGTGATGTTCTTTGGTAGTTTAGACCTGAGTGCTGAATTCCAGAAATAGATGCCATCAGTGGCATCCTCTTGGCCCCAGCCCTCTTCAAGCTCACCAGATTCCTCTGGAGACTTCTGTTTAGCCAGCCTTGCGTAAACCCCAGGCTCCTGCACATTTTTATGTCTCTGCAAGCACTAGGAAGAAAGTGAACAGAGCCACGGGGCTTAGACTCCTGCTGTGCCTCTGTCGTCCTGAGCAGGCATGTGCTAGGTGAGGAGAAAGTCTCTTCTTACACAAAGGCAGGGTTGCGTGGGCTGGAAGCCAGGTCTGGGCTCTGAGACCTGGGCTAGAGCCTAGGTAGAAGCTCCACTCTGAGGAGGAATCGGGCTGCTGGCAGCTGGGATCACAGTATCTGACACTCTGAAGGTATTCTCCTCCAGCTGGGGTCACAGCACACTCCAGCACGGAAGGAAAGGCCCTGGCTTTTGTGGGAGGGTCAGTTGTCAGATTTGTCTGATATGATGGATTGTCCCTGCTGCCCTGCTCTGGAGGGTGTGTGACAACCTGTTGAGAAAGGGACAAAGACCCTGTTACATGAGAATTTAATGAATAAGATTGAATTGATTTTTATATTAAGGTTAAATTCACGTTGGCCGTTTTGAAGTGTAAAATCCAGCAGCGGTCCAGACAGGCAGCATGCTGTGCGGCTGCACCTCAGACTACCTGATACGCACTGTCATCCTGCATGGACTAAGCAGGCCCCCCCCTCCACCTCCCGTTCCTGACAGCCACCAGTCTGTTTTTCTGTCTGCGTGGATTTCACTGCTGCACAGGTCTGATAAGTACATGCATGTTTCTCTGTGTCAGGCCTTTTGCGCTCAGCAAGCTGTTACCGGGTTCGTGGATGATATAGCAGGTGTCTGTGCTCTCTTCCTCTTGATTTCATTGGTTCTAAGTGACAATTATCTCAGACACTTAGTCAATTGTACTGGCTAGTTTTGTGTCAACTTGACACAGCTAGAGTTATCACAAAGAAAGGAGCTTCAGTTGAGGAAATGCCTCCATAAGATCCAGCTGTAAGGCATTTTCTCAATTAGTGATCAAGGGGGAAAGGCCCCTTGTGGGTGAGACCATCTCTGGGCTGGTAGTCTTGGGTTCTATAAGAGGGCAGGCTGAGCAAGCCAGGGGAAGCAAGCCAGTAAGGAACATCCCTCCATGGCCTCTGCATCAGCTCCTGCTTTCTGACCTGCTTGAGTTCCAGTTCTGACTTCCTTGGTGATGAACAGCTATATGGAAGTGTAAGCTGAATAAACCCTTTCCTCCCCAAGTGCTTCTTGGTCATGATGTTTGTGCAGGAATAAAAACCCTGACTAAGACAGCAACTTTGAGAAAAATGGCACTGATGTTTCACAGAAGGCTCCAGAAAGGGAAGATGTTAGTGGGGACAGTAGGGACATCTCTCTCTCCATCCTTCATCTGCCATTCACTCCATCCCCTGCTCCTGGTTTAATCATTACAGGAACAGAACTGATAGAATGAATGGTGTGTGTGTGTGTGTGTGTGTGTGTGTGTGTGTGTGTGTGTGTATAGGGCGAGTTATTAGAGTGACTTATAGGCTATAGTCCTGCTAGTCCAACAATGTCTGTCTCAACAGAAAGGCCGAGAATTTGGTAGTTGTTCAGACTAAGAGTCTAGATATCTCACTTGGTCTTCAGTTTATGTTAAAGTCCCAAAGACAAAGGTTCTAGAACCAGCAAGCTATTAAAGCATTCTAATGCCTGCCTCAGGAGGAGAATAGATGAACTTTCTGTCGAGAGTTAGGAGAAGCAGGCAAAACGTTAGAGTTTCCTTCTTCCATGACCTTCCATATGAGCTGCCACCAGAAGGTGTGCCTCAGATGTAGAGTGGGTCTTCCTACCTGAAATGATCCAGTCAAGAGAAATCTCTCCCAGGCGTGCCCATATGCTTGGGTTTTAGTGGATTCCAGATGGAGTGAAGCTGACAGCCAAGCTTAGCCATCACACCTGGAGAATGTTACTGAGGGACATAAATTTGCTCTTGACTGCTGTTTGCAAAAATTTGGGACGAATATACAGTTCTCAGGGATTAAATTTTCTCTGCTGTACCTAATATCGTCACCTTACCACACCACTGTTCTGCCAGAGGACCTGCTGGGACTTTCCCAGTAGCAGGAAGCCAGAGCTACTTGACTCTGTCAGATGCTTTTGTGCCTTCTGAAAGAGTCATAGAGTTAATGTCCTTAATTCTAGTATGTTAACAAAAGGGACAGACATACAGGTACTGTACCTCTCAGGTGTCAAACTTAGACAGCTGTCTATGAAATCAACCCTGTTTGCTAATGGTTCATCTTTTCTAATCTTTCTGGAATTTCCTTTGCTGGCACTGCTGTGTGTGTTCTTGCGGAATGATGGACAGCAATCTTCTTTCGCACAACCTCCTGTCTGCCTTTGACATCAGAAGAACAGTGATCTGGGAACCAATCCCCTTCTCTGACTGTTCTAGTCAGGGTTACGGCTGCTGTGATGAGACACCATGACCAAAAGCAAACTGGGGAGGAAAAGGTTTATGTGGCCTACACTTCCACATCGCTGTTCATCACCAAAGGAAGTCGGGACAGGAACTCAAACAGGGCAGGAACCTGGAGGCAGGCGCTGAGGCAGAGGCCATGAGGAACGTGCTTCTTGGCTTGTTCACCATAGCTTGCTCAGCCTGCTTTCTTACAGACCGCAGGACCGCCAACCCAGGGATGGCCTCACCCACAGTGGCCTGAGACCTCTGACAAAAATCACTAATTAAGAAAATTCCCCACAGCCAGATCTTACAGAGGCATTTTCTCAATTGAGTTTCTCTCCTTTTAGACGACTCTAGCTTGGCAAGTTGGTGTAAAAGTAGCCAGCCCAATGTCAAAGTCTGCTTTCTATTGCTGTGATGGATGCCACAAGAAAATCAACCTGGGAAGGAAAGAATTTATTTGACTCACACTTGGAGGTCACTGTCTATCACTGAGGGAAGTCAGGCCAGAAGCTGAAGCAGAAACCATGGCGGAAGGCTGCTGACCAGCTCACTCTCTGTCTCATGCTTAGCTAGTTTATTAGACAGCCCAGGACCAACTTATCAGAAATGTCACCACCCACAATGGCTCCACCCTTCATCATCCATCTTCAGTCAAGATAGTCTCTCCCAGATACGGTCAAGGGCAGTCTGATCTAGAAAATTCTTCAGTTGGGGTTCCCACTTCCTGGGTGACTCTAGGCTGTGTTGAGTTGACTATGAAACTAATGAGAACATTGCTTTGATGAAGGAGTTGGAAGCATCGTGTTTCAGGACACTGGGTCATTGTCATTCGTGGGCTTTGCCTGCTTTGGGGGTGCCCCACACTTTGTTGGCATGAGTTGCTCGTGGTATTCCCTTACGTGCCTCTGTAGATCCTGTAGAGTTGAGTCAAGGACTCCTTTTCAATTCCTGGGCCTTTTTATTATTATTGGTCAATCTGGTTAAAGGTTTGTTGAGTTTATTAATCTTTTCAAAGGCCTATCATTTTGGCCTTTTGATTTTTTGCCCATGTTTTACTTTTTCTGTTTCACCGGTCTCTGACTGTATGACCTCATCCTCGTGGTTTATTCTTCATTTGCTTTGGGTCTGCCTTGATTTGGGATTCTTAGGGTAGACATGTGAATTACTGATACCCTAATGGGCACACTTGATATGAAAATCAGGTTAGCTTTCAAGTATTCGACAATCTCCAAAATTTCTTTCTGTTATTACTCTAATTTAATTCCAGTATTGTAGGAAGACATCCTTTGTATAATTTTAAGCTTACCAGAACTTAGTCTAGGATACAATCTACCCTGAAGGATGTTCCAAAAGTCCCCGTGAACAAAATGTATCTGTATGAGGCACGCCTTGTGTGCCCATTAAGTCAACTTAGTGATGTCACATCTGCTACGAAGCCTCTGGTGGCCTGTCTAAATGTCCTTCAGTTATTGACATTGGCGCTTGAAAATATTATTATTTAACTCTCAGGTCTTATTTTCTCGCTGCTGTTTTTTGCTTTAAGGATTTTGGGACTTTCTTTGTAGGCATGTAAGCATTACTATCTATTGCCCCTTCTATGTTAGCTTCCTGCCACTGTGACAGAGTGACTAAAAATGTCAGCCTGCTAGGACTTTGAAGATGGTTTAGTAGGTAAAGGCTCCTGTCATGCGAATGAGGACCTGAGTTCGAATTCCCAGAGGCCATGCAGAAGCTGGACACATAGCACAAGCGTCTGAAATCCCAGTGCTGCTATAGGAAGATGCTATAGGAGGTGGAGACAGGTCAATCCCCAAGAGATCTTCAGCCAGCTAGCCTGGCCTACACAGTAGGGGAAAATAAACAGAGATTGTGTCTGAAACAAAATGGGGCAGACACTTTTTAGAGCAGGGGACAGTTAACATCTCAGATTGTCTGTGCTGTCCACACTCATGCTGTAACACACAGGCACTCACATTTATACACACAATGCACATGTATATGTGTGTAACACACATGCTTATGTGTGTGTGTGCACGCGTGCAGGATGAGGGCGTGGCTCCTGAAGCTGGCATCCACCTGAGCACCATGTCATTCACATTCACACGCAACAATAATGATAACTCTGATAACTTTCAAAAGGAAGTTTTAAAGTCAGTTTACTGAAGGTGAGGGTCATAAGCATGTGTCCTTCCTGGGGTCCCTGGCAGCACAGAGCCTTTCCAGGAGCATGTGCCAGAAAGTTACTCACCCACCTCAAGAAACAAAGACCAAGTGAAGGAGAGTCTGGAGCCCTGTTGTCTTCTTCAGGAACATGCCCTCAGTGACTGATCTCTTTGCAGCAAATGCCCATCTCTTTAGGACCCAGTAGCAGCTCTGGCTGGGGACCAAGCCCTTCACTGTTTAAGCCTTTAGGGCCTCTTCAGATGAAACTATAGCAGCTTGCTGATGTGAGTATTCCCTGTATTAGTCCTGGGAATACTTCTATCCTTACCTCTCTTTCCTCAGCTCCTGTTTGATCATGATTGACAGGTTCCAGCTGTCTTACCAGCTTTGGGGCTGCACACCTCTCTCCTTTTAACCTGTGACTTTGAAACCTTGTCATGCAAGCATGAGGACCTGAGCTCAAATTCCCCTTACACATCTCTTACGGAGAACATGTGCTCGATCTCACCACTGTAAACAAATGCTGTAGACCTGAGAACGTTTACCCCCTGAACTCTTACAGGGGTTTATTTCAGCTCCAAAGTACACATTAATGGTATTCAAAGGCCGCAATTTAGTCTGTCTGTGGGAAGTGAGTGGTATGTTTTACATGTAGAATTTTTGTGTATCTGTTAAAGTGTATTAAATATAAAATGGTAAAAAAAACGAAAGCATACATTTGTAGACAATTCCCTTATTTCTATGATCTCTGGTGTTCAGTTAGTCTGCGGCCGCTGTCCTGCCAATGGACAGTTTTTTTCAGCCTTTCCTCTAACACAGATCTGCCAGCAAGCTCTTCTCTATCTCTGCACATCAGAGGATGCTGTCGTCTTGCTTTTCTTGTTTCTGAAGGTCGGCTTTGACCTAGGTTGGCATTTTTCTAGTTTTCATTTTTCTCTCAGTACTTTGAATATGTCCCTCCACGTCTAGCTCCCACTGTTGAGAGGAGTTGCCAATTGCTAATCACATCGACGCTCCTGCATGTCACCAGGCAAGCTACAAAATCAGTCTCATAGGTGCTCCTCCATGTCAGCATCACCAGGCTGTTCAAGCTGCTTTCAAGCTTTTGTGTGTGTGTGTGGGGGGGGTGGATTGCAAATTCTGTCACCTCATTGTCCCATAGCACCAACCCTGGCATTGTCTATCTGTCCACATCCACCTCAGTGCTAGTATGTATCTCTCTCCCTCCCTCTCCCTCTCTCTCTCTCTCTCTCTCTCTCTCTCTCTCTCTCTCTCTCTCTCTCTCCCTCCCTCCTTCCCTCCTTCTCTTCTTCCTCCTCCTCCTTGGAATCCATCAAATAGAAATTTTTCATTCTCCTTTTCTTTAAGTAATTTCTCTCTCTCCTGTCTCCATCTGTCATGTAATGCATCTCTATGCATCTCCCCGTATCCCTACACATCTCCATACATGACGAGTGTCTCCATCTGTCATGTAATGCATCTCTATGCATCTCCCCGCATCCCTACACATCTCCATACATGACGAGTGTCTCCATCTGTCATGTAATGCATCTCTATGCATCTCCCCGCATCCCTACACATCTCCATACATGACGAGCACATAGATAGAAATGCTGCTTGTTTCTCTTTTCTAAATCTCTGCAAGTCTGTTCCTTTTCCTTCAGCCCTATTGTAGCTTGTAAGTCCCCTGCCTCAGCTGAGTCCCTGGGGATCACAGACCTGCTCTGTCAGGCCCAGCCGTATTAAATCATCTCTGTCCCTCTACCCTCAAGTGCACTCATTCTCTCTTCTATCCCCCACACATGCTCCTGTGCTCCCCCACAATGCTCCCATGCTCCCCCACACATGCTCCCGTGCTTCCCCACACATGCTCCTGTGCTCCCCCAAAACACAGTTCCTCGTGCTCCCTCTGTGGATTTTCATTTTAGTTGTTGGTCTTCCAAGTCAAGGCCAGTTTCCATCTCCCTGAAATCCTGTTACTCCATCACTCTCACATCTCCATGTGGTTCATTACATTTTTCTTTTAGCTTTCTGAGTATACTGGCAGGGATTTTATTTTTTTTTAAGTCTTTATCTGTGAGATCCAAACAATAAGGAAATCAGAATTGCTGACGGTGTACAGCTCTGTCTCCCTTTGGCTTGATACAGCTCTTTGGTGTTTTTAAAAACCATACCTACTTACGGTGTGGCTTTTCTCAAATACCTGACAGGAAGCAGCTTAAGGCTGGTGGGTGTATCTACATCAGGTGGGGAGGCTGAAGCTCTGTCCATGGTGCGGGGAGCTCAGCTTGTTCTGTCTCGAAAGACCAGGAAGTAGAGAGCCTGGGCCAGAAGCAGAGTTGCTGTGTGACACTCAAGCCTCAATCCCCATGGCCCAGCATCCTCCACTTACAAGCCCTGTCTGAAAGCCTCCACAACCTTATAAAACAGGGCCACAGCTGGGACATGTGTGAACACTGCCCTGATGGGGGCATTTCACACTCAAACTATAATCTTTATTTTTGTTGGGGTTTTTGCTGTTGCTTGTGTTACTTTGAGACAGGGCCTCACAGGCTGGTCTCAAACTTGTGACCCTTCTGCCTCAGCATCTGGAATGCTGGTACTACAGACAGAAGTAAGCCACCGCACTTGCTAGAAATAGGTACTTTAAGTAAGAGGTCAAGTTGTTTCTTTGGCAAATTGCTAATCTCTGTTATGTTTACACCTTATTCTTGCTTTTACTTTTAAATGTGGCTTCCTAGTGACCACCCTGTTCCTGTGTCCTTTACTAATCATCTAGTAGCTGACTCTTCTGCCAATAGATCTGTGGGAGGACAGAGAATTCTCTCAACGGAGAGCCAACACTACCTAGCTCTCCATTCCTGCTGACTGTTCATGTCAACAATATGGTCAGGCTTAAGATGGGCAAGAGCACCAGGGAACGGGGACCCTCTGTGGCCTCATGTGCACATAGCCCTATCACAAATATATGCCCCAAGCAAGAATGGTGGTCTTTCTAAGTCCCTGCTGCCAAAACAAGAGGCTACTTACTGTGTGTGGCTGTTGCTGACTGCTGAGAACTGAATGAACCATTCTTGTTTTCTGCCTGGTCTCCATAATGACTCCATCCTTATACAACCTCTCTGAGAACTGAGCTAGAGGCCACGGGAAAGGAGCAGCCCTAAGTAAGAAAACCACAGACTTGTATTGATCTTTGTCAACAGTTCAGCAGTTATTTCAATTAATGGCATTTTCTTTTTTAATTATTTTTTTTATCTGCCTTGGGTTTTGACTGCTTGTGTTCCTGTATGGGGGTGGCATACCCCCAGGAACAGGAATTACAGACAGCTTTGAACTGTCATGTGGGTCTTGGGAATTGAACCCAGGTTCTCTGGAAGAGCAGCCAGTGCTCTTAACCGCTGAGCCATCTCCAAGCCCCTAAAAGCATTCTCTGATGGTTTTCGTGCACTTGGTAAACTGGAATTCAAAAGCAGTTGTGTCCGTTTTGTTGAGCCTTAGAGTTGCATGTCTCAGTTGTAGCTGGGAGTCTTGCCTTCTACCTCTGAGTTTAGGTTTCCTTGATCTGCTCTCCTCTTAGAATGAAGGCTCCACCCTCTTGCTTTGTTGCAATCCCATAGGCGCCATGCAAACATCACTTTGAATAAGGAAGAAAAGAGGAAGGGTTGGTTAGAGCTGTTTGCATAATGATTGATCGCCAAAGTACCTGACACACATTATGCATTTAATTACTGTTGAGTGAATGTGTGACTTCATGAGTGAATGAATGAGTGAATGAATGAAATGAATGAACAGCATAGGGGAAGACTAATGCAGGTCATGTGACCTTGTTGAGGTCCTGAATAAGAATAAAAAGGCTGGGGATAAAAATCGCTGCAGAGCACCAAACTGTATGGCACCAGGGAGCTACTGAGGCACCTGGGGCTTCTGGCTGGGCAGTGCAGTGGTTAGCTGGAGTGATGTAAGACCATCCTGCAGAAGCCAGCATTCTTCATAATGATGGTACGTGCGTGTGCACACACACACACACACACACACACACACACACACACACGCATGCCTAAGTTAGAGACACCTCATAATGACACACAGAAAGCAGAGCAAGGACAGATGGCCCAGCTGCTACTTATGCTGTTTAGGTGAATTGGCTAGGGTTGGGGGATGGGGCAGACAGGTGTCAACCTCATTTGTCATTCCTTGAGAACAGTTCCAGGTCGGTTTTGTGAAATAGGGTCTCTCCCTGGGACCTGGTACTCAGTGGCTACACTGGCTGTCTGGTCATTTCTGGGATCCTTGCTCTACCAAGCTCGTGCCACCATATTACAACTAAGAACCAAAGTTAGGCACAACTGCTTGCTAACTTAGCTGCCTCCCCACCCCACCCCCTCGGGGAGCTCTCTATAGAAAGTCACTGGCAGGTTCTGTGGCTCTATGGGGAGTGGGGAGGGCAAAGCGCTGCCATCAGCTGCTCAGTTCCAGATGTTCACTTGGTAAGAGATGAGTCAGAAGGTAGATTTTTTTCCCTTTTCCCTTCATTTCTACTTCTTATGCTTAGACCAAACTAAACCGGATAACAGCCGCAAGATCACCTTGTCCCGCATCAAGCTCAGGTCATCAGGTGAATGCGGACCTGAGATAGCAGTCCTTCCACTTTGCAGATGAGGAAACAAAACCTCAGACAGGAAGCAGTGAAACTAAGTGTGGGTTTCTCCAAAATACATCTTAAACAAGTGTGGGTCCCCCAAAAAATACATCTTAAACAAGGGCCAAGGGTGATGTGGTATACTGGGGAGATGAACCAGGAAGCAGGACTGTGGCTGGAGAATGACCAGAAGAAAGGAAGGTGGCCACTGGGGCGGAGGTGGGAGACCATTTTTGTAGCCCCCTTGCAGAGGCTCTGGAGAAGGCTTGGAAGCCTTCAGTAGAAGGGTTGTAGCTACTCAGCCCCCCTTCCCACTATGCTGAATTCATTTGCATGGCTCAGAAGGAGCCTGAAACTGGAAGCCAGCAGTCAGCTCACCCAACAGAGAACTCAGAACCATAGCTGAAGCCAGAGCTAGCCAAAGGCACAGCCATGAACAGTTACGCTTTGCTGAAACTACAACCTACCCAACCCAGGCATCTTCCCCTCACCCAGTGGAGGACAGTGTGTGAGCAGGAAGCCCCGTAACACAGGGGAACCCTGGTCTGGTGCAAAAGATAGAGAAAATGGTGAGCAGAGAGAGGGGTCCAGGTGAGGGTGAAGTACCTTAGCTCAAGGTAGCCCCCAAAGCAAGCCTGTCCTGGAGAGCCTTTCCTGAGCCTAGAAGTCTGTTGCTCACAAAAGGGGTCTGAGAGAGAGGTAGAGTGGTGTGCCTGGCCAGCTTAAGAAGACACCCACTTCCTCACAGTTCCATAAGCTAGAAGATGAAGGTATAGGCAGGCTTGTTTTCTTCTACAGACCTCTCTTTGACTTCAAGTTTTATCTTCTCCTATGCTTCTTGTAGTCATCCCTCTCTCTGTGGCTGTGTTCTTACATGCTCCTCTTATAGGTACATCTCTCATAAAGCCACCATGTGGTGGCTCTAAATTGCATTCGAGCCACTCTATGACCTCATGTGACACAGCCACCACTGTAAGAACCCTGTCTCCAGCAGCCGTATTCTGGGGCACTGGGACTCACAGCTGCATTCTAGGAGTGAGTTTGAAGGGAACCGGATCAGCACCCTTGTTTGTCTCTCAGCTCTGAAGAGCTACAAAGAACCTGTGCCCAAGGAACAATGCTGGCAGAACCTTCAGCGAATGTCTAGACAGATATGGTGCCAGGCAAACTGCCCTCCAGGGAGCCGATGGGGGCTGACACAGCAGCTTTCTGAGAGAGCCAGCTTCCTGTGGTCACTCCTGTTCCTGCCTCGGGGAACAGCTGGGGAAACAACACCCCTGTGGTGGGTGGAGAAATGAAAACCACAAGGAGCCATGGCTTCTATCCTCTACCCTCTGCATCTGCCCCATCTAGTCAGCTCACTAGTGCCTATTCCTTCAACTTATGCTGTCTGTTTCGGGGGAAAGAGGATGCCATACTAGACCGTCCCGTACAGCACTGTGGTGAGAATAGAGTATCAAATAAGCTTACAGAGGGCTCAGGGCAAGCCCCAAATATCCATGAGAGTTCCCTTCTGATAATAAAGCACCATTGTTAATCTCTGACTGATGTGTGTGTGTGTGTGTGTGTGTGTGTGTGTGTGTGTGTGTGTGTTGCTCCGTGTACAGAACAACCTCCAGTGTCCATGCTCAGAAGCCACTTTTTTGAGGTGAGGTCTCTCACATTCCAAGTAACTTAATTTGGATGGCCAGAGGGCCCCAAGGATCTGTCTGTCCACAGTTTTTACATGGATTCTGGGAATACAACCCAGGTCCACACATGTTTAAGCCAAGCACTTTAAGAGCTAAGCGATGCTCCCAGCCCCAACCATGTCCCAAGTCCTTTTGCAGCTTAAAAAGAAAAAAATATAGTGGAATAGTGGAGACTTGGAACCAGGGAGCTCATCTAGACCCTGGCCTGCTGTCTGCCAGTTGTTGTGAGGTTATAGAAAGAATTCAGGCAACAGAGGGGAGTACCGTGCACCCCAAACTCCCATCCTGGGAGGCAGAAATCGCTGAGAAAGTGTTTCTCCTCTTTGAGTAGGAACGCAAGTGAATGGCTGCAGGGTGAGCTGAGCAGCCAGCAGTGCGTCCGTCGCTGTGCCCATTTTTCAGCAGTACCTGCTGCTCACTGAGCCTGCAGGCTCTTAGAAGCCTACGCCTTGGGAGTGCACTAAGATGGACATAGCAGGGGGCTGGGCACGGTGGTCAGGGAGGTGTTGGATGGAAACACAGGTACAGAGTAGGCTCTGGTGACCACTTGCAGGGGCTAGATGGACTTATCATGACTGCTCTGTCTTGGGCAAGAAGGGGAGAGGTCTATAGCCTTAGGAAGACCATCCTTGAGGTTGACTCCTTCCTGGAGAGGATATACCTTGATTAAAAAATCCCCAGGGGAGCCGAGCGGTGGTGGCACACACCTTTAATCCCAGCACTTGGGAGGCAGAGGCAGGTGGATTTCTGAGTTGGAGGCCATCCTGGTCTACAAAGTGAGTTCCAGGACAGCCAGGGATACACAGAGAAACCCTATCTCGAAAAACCAAAAAAAAAAAACCAACAACAACAACAACAACAACAAAAAACAATTGTGACATTTGTTAAGGGCAGACACAACCATCCATACATGATGTACTCTGGCCACATCTTATGTCTCTGGAAAGCAGGAGTGTCCTGAGCCTAAGGATAAGTAGGATCTGCTGTCCCAGGATGTTCAGGAATGATCTGCTTGCCCCTGTAAGGAAGAGAGAAGAACCCAAGTCCAGCTGCAGCCGCTGTGCCCTTCCTCTGTGTCAGAGTACAGTATCCATCCTTTCCTAAGGCCGAGTCTCCAGGGGATTCACATGCAGGGCCAGCACCCCAAGTCCCACCAGGGCCTTTTATGAAGGACTCGAGGTCCCTTCTTCCTTCTTCCAGGCTGAGCCAACCTCATGTTCAGCCTTACATCTTGCTAATCAATGAGGCTGGTAGCCTAAAGGATGCCCCAAATCCCCCCTCAGCTCAGCTGTTCACACTGTAGACAGGAACCACAGTACCCAGTCCCACCCATGGCTTACAATCATTAGGTCAGAAGTTAGTGTGTACCCTTTGGCACATCAGAGGACACTGAGATGCAGAATGAAACGTTTGTCCAGAGGATGGAGCTGCTGTGGCGGGAGCCAACACTGCCCCTCTGCATCCCTCTCTCCACAGTCCTGAGTTCCAGATCCACACATAGCACCCGCATACTCCAAACCCTGCCGCAGTCCCTGGCCCCATCCTCAAGAGCTGGCTTGTTTGAAAGATGACAGCTGGTTTTGGACATCTGTCTTGTGTTCTCAGATTCTCCAATATCAATAAGGTTTCTAACAATTCAGTTCAGTTCTTGAGCTGAACTATCCAGGGTGAGCACATAGCCTGTGGGACCGTAGACTAGACTCAGACTCACAGAGCCGCCCCGACTCCTGGTGTCCATCGCAATGTGCCTTGGTCACCTACTCCTCTGTCCTCTCAACTCTTTATTCAAGGTTTCCCTCCACCCCTCTCAGCTTCAATAACTCACTGGGATAACTCACAAAATTCAATAATGCGTTGACTTATTGTCAACCTGATTGTAGAGACAATAGAACAAGGGCTGAGGGGAGGAGGAGGAGCTGCCACACTCCCTCAGAATATGCCAGGCACCCAGAACCAACCTGCATGCTCCTTAAAGGAACTTTTATTAAGGGATGCTATACTCACGTCCTAGATGCCTAGGTGTGACTGACCAGGTCAGACCACTCACCATGGTGGTTAAATTGATCATGAGCCCCTCCCCTCAACTAGTCACCTAGTTGGTTTATCCAGCAACCTGACCCCACTCTTCCAGAATCGCTGCATTAATAGAGACTCGGGTGCTGAATTAGGTCCCCCAAAACCCAAATAAAGGTGGATAGTGAGAACCAACTCCACAAGCTTGTCTTCTGACCTCCACCTCCCACGTATGCCTTTGCATCTCTCTCTCTCTCTCTCTCTCTCTCTCTCTCTCTCTCTCTCTCTCTCTCTCTCACACACACACACACACACACACACACACACACACACGAATAAGCAAATTTTTAAAAAATGTTTAAAGACACAGGAGCCTTTGAAAAGCAAAAGACCCGCCCCCCCCCCCCCACCCCAAACTACCCCATCATTCAGAAGCTTCCAATGAGAACCATGCTAGGGATAAAGCATAGAGATTCATATCAAGTCACTCCTGTTAGAGCCCTCATTGCCTGGGAAGTGATGGGTGAGACTCCCTCACAACCCTGCCAGATGGTATTCAGTGCCTTATCTTAAAGAAGGAACAGGGGTATGGACAAGGAAGGAGCCATGCCTGACAGTGTCCAGAGGGTGTTGGATTTCAGCACAGACTCAAGACGCATAACTGAGAGCTACTCACACAGCCCACAGTAACAAATAAATAAAAAATCTTGTTCTGCATGGAGAGAGAGAGAGAGAGAGAGAGAGAGAGAGAGAGAAGCCACCCTAACCACTAATAGTTTCAAGAAGTGGCATTCTGTGATCACTTTGACTTCCTCTGAGTAGTGTGAGAGTTAGTGAGCCCCAGGGGCTTGCTGTGCTGGCTTCTTCTTCAGGGCTGTGTGCCTGTGGACACTGCTGACTGCAAACTTACTAACAGGGGCTTGGTGTTTGGGACCACATTTCATAAGCATCCAGGACACTGTCTTACTACCAAATCCTATGAAGGGAGAGAGGTGAAACATGACTTGGAACCTATAGACCTGGCCTGAGATGCACGATTGTACAGTTAATTCCTAACTATTCTGACACAATATCTTTTCCTAAGGGATCCAGTGGGAGCCCTGAGCATACACATACACCCACTCAAAGCTGCTGTTGGCCAGGCCTCCTTCTGCCATGCAGTTCCCCAGGTCTTTATGTCCCTTGCTGGGTTGGAGCGTAGCAGCAGCCCCACCCTGAAGGACATCGGGGCATCCATCCAAAGATGGCTGAGTGCAGAAGAGGGCTGCCAACCTCATTGCCAGGGACCAAGTAGGACCCAGGCAGTCCTCAGAGGTGATCAGACAACGTCACCTAGCGGGAGGTCCCTGGCTCAGGTCACTGAGACAGAGTATGCAAGTAGCCATCCTAGGCCCAAAGGTTTTCATTCTCTTGAAAATGAGGTTTCCCTTTGCCATCTATTGAAATTCGAACCATGCATCAGCATCTCCAAAATGCACTGGAGGGCTCACTAGACCTCTTTAGTTTTTTCCTTTTCTCAGTATGAACATGTTGAATAAATCTTTCTCCACTTTTCATTTTAAATTTTTAATAAAATAAAAATATAGGGGCTGGAGAAATGCTTCAGCAATTAAGAGCACTGACTGCTTTTCTACAGGACCAGGGTTTGATTCCCAGCACCCAGATGGCAGCTCACAACTGTCTGTAACTTCAGTTCCAGGGAATCCAACAAACAGACATACATGCAGGCAGAACACTAATGCACATAAAATAAAAAAATGAATTGTTTAAAAATATGTACATACACACATATACACATACATACATGTATACATACATACATGCATACATACATGGGGCTGGTGTTTCTGGCCTGGGCCAAATTTTAAGAAGGCATGGATGGTCTGCTGGCATTAAACTTCCAGGCTTTCTGCCCCTAAGGCACCCTGGAACCCCATGGCCTAGGCATGCTTAGAGTTTATACCATAAACTATATCCCACTGTCCCATCTTGCTTTAGATGGCCTCTGATCACATCTTGCCTAGACCACTCCTATGCTCTGTTCACCATCCCTGTACAGTCAGTGGAGGCAGCTTGCCTGTGAGGGCCATGCTGGAATAGAAGCTGCAGGCTTGTTTGGAAAGATGGGGCCAGTGACAGAGAGAGGGATGCTGACCCTCTCACTGAGGCGGTGGACGAAGTCTGAGGATCACATCAAAGAACCTTTCTCTGACCACAGACATTCTGACAAAGTCTGGCATTGCCATCCATACCCGCAGTGAGATGCCACCTGTGCTGACCCGTAATCACCATTTCCCATGACAGCTCCAGGACTTGGGCTTTCCTTTCCTTTCTGGGATGGGTGGATGCTGCCCAATGCTCCTATTCACTAGGCCTGTGACTTTTCTGAACAACCTGAGTGCATATTTCTTGTCACGTGTGACCATTGACGTTTATACCATTCGTTCAAAGGCTAATTGCTAATTGAACAAAGGTTTTAAACACTGCACAGAAATTCTCCTCATCTCCGTGATATCTTGATACACGCCTCCCACACTAACAGCTCTGCCCCAGACCTTATGTTGAAAAGAGTCTGAAGTCCACAGGGAGGTGATAGCTCAGGACCTCCTGGGCACGTTGTCATGGATCGTATCTGAGGTGTTCTCTGAAGGCTTGAGTGTTTTGTTCCCTAGCTTGCAATCCTTTCTTGAAGGCCATCATGCCCTGGGGGTAGAGTCTGGCAAATAGGAATAGGTTGATTTAAAATTATACCCAGGTTTCCATCTCTGGGCTCAGCTTATGAGCTGCCTTTATGTGAACATCACTGTCTCCTGTTGCCATGGCCATGCCTTCCCTAGGACAGACTGAAATCACTCTGAAACCGGGAGCCGAAATAAACCTTTATCCCTTCAGTTGTTTCAATTGGGAATTTTGTTTGCAACAAGGCAAAAAGTACCACAGTTTTACATATGTTCCATTTTGCCTAAACTCTTCTCTCCAAACATCTAACCCCCAATCATTTTCCCCAGAGCTTTGTCTTGGGCTAATTTCTGTTCTGTTGTCTACTGCCTGAAGCCCCAGGAACCAAAACATTTGCCTCTGAGAGTTTTTGAGGGAAACCCCTGCCCCCTGCTCAGCAGGGAGAGTTCTGGGTTAGGGAGTTGAAGGCAAGGCCCCAGCAGTGCCATCACTCCCTACAGTGAGGGTGCTGGCACATAAGGTTTCTGGGAGCTCTTCACTGACCTAGAGAATTAGAACAGGCCCTAAAGGCCGGTGGACCAAGTGTCACGAGCTATGCTTCCTGATCTCTTCCAACTCTTCCCATGTCCACCACATATTCCTTTCTCACCCAACTCTGTGTTTTCTTTCCCGATCAAGGCCAATTTTTGCTGCCCAAATATTCCGGGAGGTGTGCTCCACCCCTGGAGCATGGTAGACTTATCAGGGGCTACTTTCCGTAAGTTAACTGAGCCTTCACCTCCCGGCAGCTAAGAACTGCGAATGGTTCCTCATTAATTTTTAAAGTTCTAACACGCTGCCTTGCCAGCTCCTGTGGCTTCTGTTGTTGTTGCTGCTGGCGTAAGGGAGAAGACGTTTCTTCTTAAGTGAAATTCTGCTGTCACTTCGTTTCCCAGCTTTCCACTCATTTACTCTTTGTTTCTTAATTGGCATACACTCAGTGTAGAAAATGGCACTTCCTGCATGGAGACCGTGTAATTTCATCTTACACAGCAGCCCCCATGACCCACCTCCACTGTTTATTTTTAAATACTTGTTTTGTATATTCTACTCAACGTTTTTAGTTGGAAGTCTTTGTGTCTTTTCATGGGTTTTTCCATGATACTGTTTGGGGGAGGGGTAGAAAGTTCAAAACATTTCCGGGGTTGGAATTTATTGATATTGGCTAAATTCTGGTGTCCTTCCCTCGTACAAGGAATCTACTTTTGGATCATACACAGCATCTCAGGCCAGATCCTCTTCACACCATGCTGTCCCACTGCCAGCCTAGCCCTTTCCTCAACACACCACACAGTGAGCTGCACAAGGAAGTGCTCCTTGTGGCTTCTGACTGGGTTCTCCTGCTTCTCTGCCTATGCTGTGAGGGCTCTTAGCTAATCCCCAACCCCTCCTCTGATGGTCTGTAGATATGGGATCTCCCAGAGTCTACTCTTGATTTCTTTTTACCTTTCACATGCCTCTTGATGGTCTGTCACAGTTACAGTCCAAGCCAAGACTCTCCTCTGAATGACATCCTTATATCCAAGTCTCTTCTCAACTCTCCACCTAATTCCTTCCGTGGTCAGGACCACGCCCAATGGATGGGACTCCATGAGACCTGTTTGGTTCTAAGGACACTTCTACTTGGATGAAGTTACCTCTTTTGCTCCTCTAATGATCCAGGAAATGACAGCAGATGAGACAATGGTGGGAAACCATGCAGACCAGTGCTGGGCATGAGATGAAGCTGAAGCTGTGAAGCTACCAGGCTACAAGGCTGTGCTGCCTGTTATCAAAATGGGTGCATTTTGATAACAGGATTTGTTATGCAGTTGCTCATCCATGTCCTGCAAGAAAACCATTTAGTCACATGTCAGTGGTTACAGAGATTACAGACCATGCCTTGGACAATGCCAGATGATAGCCAGGAACCCTAATAGTCTCTGAGAACCAGTTGAAGGAAAGCAATTTGTGAACAGTAGACCCTGACAGAGACAGAGGCAGAGACCTACGCTTCATTTGGGTTTTGAAACAGGTCAGAATAAAATATAGACTATGAGGAAAGTCTCTTGGTAAGAGGACCTCCCCTGGAGGTATGGAAGCCACAGTCAGTGATGACCAACAAGAGTCCCATGAGGAAACAGAATGAAGGGCTGGAGAGGTCAGGTCAGGGAAGACGACCTATGGCTTCCAGGCTGAGATGAAGTTGGTAGCCCAACCAGGAAAATAGGGAAGGAAATGACTTCAGTTCGAGAATGGACAAGGGGAGGCTGTGTGTCTGTGTTGGCTTCTGAAGAAAACAAGGTCAGAGAGATGAGGAACAAGGAAGCTTGGGCTGAGGGGTAAGATGAACGTAGGTTTCAGTTCTAATGAGAAGGCAACCAAAGCAGCTAAGGCAGAAAAGGAATTTATTGGAAGTTTACAAGACTCTTTGGGAGTTGAAGGAGGCTTGGAAAATGGTCAGAAGTGGCAGAGGTTGTGGAGGACCTTCATGCTAACAACACAGGTCGGCAGACAGCCAGGACCCTGCTTCAGGACATCTCCCCATGCTGCAGGGTGCTGTTGTCACTGCAGTACACGTCCCTGCTGCAGGCTATCAATTTGACTTTGTTCAGGCTAACTGAGCCAAAGTCATTCTGGGTGCCAAGCAGATCAGCTCTTTGTGACTTCCAAAGAGGCATCTGGGGCGTTTCAGGAATGGACTAGAAACTGTCTGACAGCAACCAAGCTCTAACCCAGAGAGCAAAAGACTGGGATGTCTGTGGCCTTGAGAAAGGAACCAGCAAGGGATGGACTAAAAATGCCAAAGGCAGGGAAGTGAGTGGAAGCAGACAGAGGCATCAAGGTGAGAGGCTTCCTCTTGGAGGATGTAAATAGGGAGAAAGGGGGCTGTGGGAGAGGAGTGAACACAGAGGGGGCTCTGGGACAACCCACTCTTGCCCTCTGCTCGGGCACTGCCTCTCCTCACATCTCCAGGGACCACACTTGTTAAGCAACAATGCAAAACTGACCAGAACAGTCCATCTTTATTTTCTCAAACATAACCTTTGACCTTGATTTCAGGGAGAAGTTACTTCAGACCCTCACTGGCCCCACGTGAGATCAGGGGCTATTCTTAGCTTCTGGGTAGCTCATGGAAGCTCTCTCTGCCACACCCTGCTTCAGGAGTGACCATAGCTACTTGGACTCTTGGTGAATCCTTGTCCCACGACCAGGAACACTTTGATCTGGTGGAGAGACCACATGTCCCTCTTTCCTCTCAGCTCCAGACTTACAGAAGCTGAGGACTCTTCCTGACCAGTAGTGAGGGCCAGCCATAGGTATCCTACAGGACCAGCCACTCCCTCCCCACCTCCCTTAGAGATCCAGACAGAAACTTCTCCTCTGAGAAAATTACTGAAAAAAAAAAAAAAAAAAAAAAAAAAAAAAAAAAAAAAAAAAAAAAAAAAAAAAAAAAAAAAAAAAAAAAAAAAAAAAAAAAAAAAAAAAAAAAAAAAAAAAAAAAAAAAAAAAAAAAAAAAAAAAAAAAAAAAAAAAAAAAACAACTCAACAAATTTGCAGCTGAAAGAATTTATTTTTAATCTGAAAGTCACTCAGTACAACAGAGTCCCAGGTACTTGTCCAGTTTAAATAAATACTCTTAGATGAGCAGTATTAAGTATTGAATTTGACATTTACAGAAGTTTAAAAGTGACACACAAGTATAAACAGTGTACCCTTGATACCTGGAGGCAGGAGTGGTATAAACTAACTGCCATTACCTATTTGTTCTCTTGGGGTGAGCCTCAGAGTCTTAGTTACCTTTCTGCTGCTGTAAGGAAACAGTATGACCGAGATAACTTATAGAAGAGTTATTGGGGACTTACAGTTTCAGACAGTGAATCCCTGACCATCGTGGGAAGCATGGCAGCAGGCAGGTAGGCATGGTGCTGAGAGCTTGCATCTTTATCCCCAAGTAGGAGACAGAGAGAGCTATCTGGGAATGACACTGGATTTTGAAACCTCCAAGCCCTGCCCTGCCCACCCAAACTCTTCCAGCAAAGCCACATCTCCTAACCCTTCCCAAACTCTTCTACCAACTGAGGACACGGATTCAAACACATGAGCCTACGGAAGCCATTCTTATCCAAACGACCACAGTCAGCTTTCCAGCCAACTTTGTGCTTTTCTCCTCTTGGGATGTTCCCAGCCAATGGCTACGGAGAGTGGTAGCAGCCAAAGTCATGTCCTTCTTGAGGAAGACCTCGTAGTGACAACACAAGGCTGTGGAACACAGGTCTGACCTCCGACCTCGTAATGACAACACAATACAGGTCTGACCTCCTCTGCCCAAAGCCAGACCTATCCAGTGACACAGCTCCTGGAACTCCCAGCAGGCAGAGATGCTGCTGTGAAGATGAAGTTAACATGTGACAAACTATTATGTCTCAACCAGACTGGTTCACTTAAGCCCCTCTCCTGGGGAATAAGAATACAGGTGTCACCAGGACTGAGGTCAAGTTGCATCAAGTACAATTTCTCATCGCTGGGACAAAGTACCCAAAGAAAGGCAACGTAAGGAAAAGTGGGTTATTTGACTCACAATTTGAAGATACAGTCCACTGTGCCAGAGAAGCCATGGTGGTTAGAGGCAGTCTGCTTGCATCTGGGTGGATCGGGGAGCACAGATATGAAAGCTAACACACACCTGCATCCTCCCTTTTTCCTTCTTACTGAGTCTGGGGTCCCAGCTCATGAGATAGATTAGCCCATACTCAGAGTCCATCTTCCTCCTTCAGTTCATCCTCTCTGGAAACAACCACAGGTGTGCCCAGAGGTATGTCTCCTAGGTCATTCCAAGTTGACAACGATGATCAATCAGCATAATTTAGGGGCTTTGCAAGCAAACCTCCCTGCTCTGGGCTTCTTCCTCTTGACCTGGTCTGGTATATAAGGGTGGCTTTTCTTTTTTTCTTTTTTCTTCACAGGTGGTATTTCAATGTGTGATTTTTAGAGTCTGTATCATTATCCTGACATGGATAACAAGACACTAAATAGACCACTCCATGAAAAGTGGAACTCTAGGACTCCGGATCCTTCCCAGGGGCCCGGCTATGGATGACAGTGTACACCATGAGCTGCAACACATGGACAACACTAATTAAAAGATCAGTGATGACAGGATTGTGGTCAGAGAGAAGAGGCAGGGAGAAAGGCCTGCCCCTCTGGAGTAGGCTCCGGCAGTGCCCACCCTCCCGGTGGTGGCACAGATGTAGGATGTGCCCATAGACACCAAAGTAGCACAGAAGTTCACCTTTGAATCCCACAGAATTTCACAATTTAAACATCTAGAAAGAGTGCTTCTAAGGACCAGCCTTGACTTGGAGAAGGGTTCTGAGGAAGGGGTGTCTGGGAGCAGCAAAACAACCAACTTGAAGTCAAATCATGGGTTCAAGCTGACAGCATATGTTCTGCTTGAGACAGCTTTCCAATTGCGTTCTCTCTCTCTCTCTTTCTCTCTCTCTCTCTCTCTCTCTCTCTCTCTCTCTCTCTCTCTCTCTCTCTCACACACACACACACACACACACACACACACACACACACACACACATATCCAGGTCTTGTAGAGGAAGGCCCCTGGAACCTCAGGGATGGGCGATCCACTCTAGTCATATTCATGAACAAAGTGCTGACACCGGGGGACATTTTACACCCTCACAGGCAAAGGACAGATGAAACCACAGATCCAATAGAAAGTCAACTGTGGTAACAGAGAGGACCAGCCATGCAACGGTCCTCATGATGACCAGTCACTTCTGCTTTTCATACCCATGTGGAGTGTTTCCAGGCTAGCAGTGAGAGCTTGGCTCCACACAGCTGTTTGGGACTCAGACTGCATGGCCCTTACCACCTTCTAAGGTGTTCTGATGCTAGGTAACCAGAAAATGCAAATGAGCTTGAAACCTCAGAGCATCCATGAGGAAGGAGAGGGCTGATTCGGGTAGAGACTTAGCATTCTCCACTCAGAGCAGGGGCCCACTCTGACTGGATCACACGGTGCGGGTGGTAGAGAAGGGGGCAGAGATGTACTCATTTGGGCAGGAGGAGTCTACTCCCTATCTTAGAGCAGGTTCCCAGGCGCCTCTGGCTTGGATTAGAGGGATGTGAAGAGAGAGGCGATTCCTGGGCTCTGGATTAGTGTTGCCTGACATCCATGCTGTGAGTACCCCTCAAATAATAGCACTGAAATTAACAAGATCCACGTGGCTGTTGGGGGCAGTTTGATGCTACTGCCTTTTGCTCCAGGACCAGCCTTGCTACCAGACCCCACCCAGCATCCCCTTTGCTCTATGGCCTTTAGCTCCGGGAGGTGACCACACTACCAGCCTTCTCTAGCTTTCCTTGAATCTGTGGGTAAAAGACACAGACACAGTTTTTTCCTTTACAACTTGCTTTCTTGGCACAATTGCTGGGCATTACTGTCTCCCACCTGGAAAAGCATGTCCTTACCAATCTATTATCTCTGCCTCTCCACCTGCCCTACACTTCAGTGGCTTGTCCCACCAAGGCCCTGCCAAACATCCATGTCCACCTGTCTGCAGTGGAGGCCACAGGCCCCAGCTCCCTCCGAGACCTCACATGGTTGTTGAGTTCTTCTTCCTCCAAAGCATAGCAAAAACACTCCTCTCTTCTTCTTTGCATCTCATTTTCCTCCTGGAACCTAGAAGTCCCACCTGTACCCTCCACCCAACAATTGGCTCCTGCTTTCTTTACTGACAAATCAAGAACCAAATGGGGAACAGGACCTTAGCATCAGACCCGCCCCCTTCTCATGGCAATAGGAAAATATAGTATGTCCATATAGGTGACTTAAATTGATTAGGAAGTGATAAGTTTTGTAACACAATTTACTCAATTACAGGATTATACTGTTCAATTCCTGATAGTGTACGTCTTAAACTATTGGCTTTGCAAACTTATTAAAAAATTAACCATAAACTCCAAGTTACCTCCTTTGCAGATCTTAGCTTGCACCTAGAGATGTAACACTGCTTATTCAAATACAAGCTATTCAGAGTCTTCATATTCAACAAATCCCTTAGCCCTGTTCATGTCCTCACCGGCACCCTCTAGTCCTGAAAGGATCCGGAGGCTTCCAGGGTCCACTGCTCCATGCTGAGGCAACACACCTCCTTCCAGCTGCTGCCTGTGAATCCTGCAGCAGAAGGACTAGGAACAGTCTGGAATCAGGGCAAGAGAATGAAAGAGCTGCCACTTTGCTCTCCACCCATTGAGCCCATGGTCCCAATCACAATCCTGCCCTTTCAGACTTGCCTCCTGAATCTGAGCCTGAGGCCAGAGCCTGTGGTTTTGTTCCTCAGACTCTAATGGCCAGAAAAGCAGTCAATGAGAGACAGCAGGGACTTGAAGTCCTGGGGAAGCAGCTGCACAGGAAAAGCTCCCGGAGGTGGTTTCTTAAGCAAAACAATCGTGAGTAGCCCTGGGCTGAGGCTCTGGCATTCGCTGGCCTGGCTCAGGGGGACACTGGCCAGGCTGCATTACTCACAAATGGTTTCCGGATTGCTCAAGATGCTGTCACCGGCCACGAGACTTGCCCTGTGACCCTGCTGTCAACATGTGAATTGTCCAGCTCCGTATTCTCTCATCCTTCCTGGGTGGGCTCTGTCCTAGCCTGATCTGGGTTGTACTTGGTCTTAAAGGAAAGGGGCTATGCAATGGTGTTCCTGATCTGTCCATACATATAGCCTTTCATGTGTGTGTACATGTGTGTGTGCATATGTGTTTGTTTAGTGCACATGTATGTATATGCATTCCCATGGCTATGGGTACACACATATGTACTTGAGTGCAGATGGCAGAGGGTACCATTGGCTGTCTTCACTCTCCAGTTACTATATTGAAGCATGCTCTCCCACTTGAAATCAGAGCTTGCCAACTAGTCTAGCTAACAAGCTGGTTGCCAGAATCCCCTATCTCCACCTCTGTAGCACCGGAACTACAGGCTTGCTGACATGTCTACCCAGGATTTGCATGGGCTCTAATGATCCAGACTCTTGTCCTTGTGCTTTCGTGATAGGCATTTTACCCACTAGGCCATCTCCCATCCTCTACACATGGGGCTTTTTATGAGGTAGTTTGGGGCTCATGGCTGGGAGGGTAGGAAGGCCAGTCCTAGGAAGGTGTGCAAGGGCTCAGGTCTCCTCCAACTGGTAAGATCAGGAGAGTTTCACAGGCACGTGCTAAAAGCATAACAAGGTCTGTGGTGCTGAAGCAATGTGAGTGAAGTTTCCAGAGGCAGGGCACTGTCTGTGCAGAGGTACAGGCAGTGGGAGCAGGGGACACACAGCATATGAAAGGGGACACATGGGGGCTTCATGTGACCCATACAGAGGACCACAGGAGGAACTTCTCTAGATTATGGCCAAGCTCGGCAGCAGCAAGGCATGGGACAGAGGGGAAGGCATGACAGACTGTGAAAAGCCTTGGACGCCATGTCAGGATACCTACGGCTCCATCTGAGGAGTGAGCTAAGACTTGAAGAAGGGACTTGGAGCTGACTGAGACTGCCTGCTCTCTGCAGGCCTGTTAACCTGGACGTGGGACTTACCTCACCCTTCAGTGTTGCCCCTCCGTCTTCAGTCTTCTCTTCCTCCAGGAGCCCTCCTTCCCCTGCAGCTGCTGCAAGTGGGTAACTGTCAGTGAGACATTGGCAAGAGCCACATAGATATCTGGGAGCGGGGGGTGGGGGGGGGTGGGGGGGATGGCGGCTCAGAGGTTAAGATCACTGTCTGTTCTTCCAAAGGTCCTGAGTTCAATTCCCAGCCACTACATGGTAATTCACAACCATCAATAGTGAGTTCTGGCATGCAGGTGTACATGCAGATGAGCACTTATATAAATAAAAATTAAAAATATAAGAAAGAAAGAAAGAAAGAAAGAAAGAAAGAAAGAAAGAAAGAAAGAAAGGAAGGAAGCTGAGGAGGACTACATGGGGGAATGGGGACAGGAGACATTCAAAGCAGGATGGTTATAACGCAGCTTAAGAGGACGCACGAGGTGGTGGTCAGAGCACAAAGTGAAGAGGTCACAGTCCAACAAGTCCACAGGCCTCTCTCGAGGTGGGAGCTATTACCAAGCCAACAAGTCCACAGGCCTCTCTCGAGGTGGGAGCTATTACCAAGCCAACAAGTCCACAGGCCTCTCTCAAGGTGGGAGCTATTACCAAGCAGTGGTCAGGAGTATTTTGAGAGACTGGCATCCTAGAAAAGCTTAAATTTATAGCCAGGGTATGGAAGGACATGCCTATAACCTGGCACTCCAGGGGCTCGTGAGGCAGAAGTATCAAGAGTTCAAGGCCAGCCTGGGCTACATAGCAAGACTCAGCAAAAACAAAACAAAAATAGACAACAGCAACAACGACAACAAAAGCATGAGTTTAGAGTCAGCCTTGTGTGCCAATGACAGGCCGGCACTAGGCAACATAGTGACTTCTAACTAGTGATTTGACATTTGTTTTCCTCCTGTGAACACTTAATAACAGCATCTTCCTTAATAATACGGGAGTGGGAACATTGGAGGCACCTAATAATTCATAGCTATTGTTGTGACTGCATTTGTAGAGTGACTTTTAGGGTGTTGAGGTGGGGCTCAACAGCAGCCCCAGTGTGTTATCCTTTAGAATTATGCTGGTCATAGCAGAGGCCTATTATTCATCTCCGTTAAGTTTTGTGACCCGGTTCTGGTACTGTTTTCTGTCATCTTACTAAGGAGATGGTTGATACCTTCAGCAGGACTCTTTCTGTTAGTTAGTTGTGAGCAACATAAGAATGCCAGCTCCTTCTAAGAATGGCAAGATGCTGAGATGCCCAGCCGCTTGGGCTGGGCCTAGAGGGGTCTCGCCTCTCCCTTGCCTGACAACCTCGTACTCGCCTTAGTAGGATGTTCTGGCCAGGCCATCCGTGATACTATGTGTGTCCTCCTCCCTCTTAGTGGCCTCTGCTGGCCTGCGCACAGACAACCAGGACCGGGCGATCTGTAGCCAGAGGGAATCTCCACTGGGCTTCAGCTGGCTCCGCCCACCTGCCCGCCCCGAAGCCTAAGACCCCGCCTCCTTCTTCAGGAAAGGGTAGCCCTGCGTGAGCGAACTGGATAGCCAGGCGGGCCCCGCCCTGGTCCGTGATTGATCACCAAAGATCACTGTGGCTTTAATGGTCCGCTTGGATGAAAATTAATTCTGGAATGGATAAATAATGCATCAGGACTTATGTAGTCCAAGGCAAGCCAGAGCCAGAAGAGGGAGCCGAGGGAGTGACGCCAGTAGCCCCAGGGCTCGAAGGAGCTGGGCATGAAGGGCCACTGGCCAAGAAGAGAAAAGGGAAGCGGATGGCAGCATGATCGGCCCAGCGGGTCTGGCCAGGTGGCTGCAGCATGCTGAGCCCAAAGATCAGACAGGCCAGGAGGGGTAAGTCCAACTTCCTGCGAATTGTTAGGCAGACAGCGTGTTCCCCCTGGCAAACGCGAGGACATTCCGGGAGCTGTCCTGTCCGGTACCAGGTGGGGAAGGCGCTCTGGAGCTGCGGCACCTAGACAGTGAGCGTCTGCATGAGCCTAGGTATCTGCAGTTTCAGTAAGATTGATGGGGGCTGTGTGGGCATCAGATCTGAGATCGCGCAATTACTGCACAAGTATTTAAAGTGCGTAGCTGGCGAGCACCTCCACCCTAGATTTCATGCTCTGTCGTTACAAGAAAACAGGTGGCAACTGGAGGAAAAATTATAAAAGTTGAAATGAGCCTCCCGGGGTTAGCAATACTCAGGCTTCTCTAGAGTCTGGGTCAAGTCTGAGGCCCGCCTGCTGGGAGTAGCCTCCCCTACAGCCAGCAGGGAGGCAGGGGTGGAGTGTCTCACACCTACCCTTAGGTCAGAACAAGACCCCCCACCACCACCCTCCCAAACCCCCACCCCGGGCACAGCACTGTTGGAAAGTCGATGTGGGGGTGGGGCAGATACTAAAAGTCCAATAAAACAAGAGATAAGAATCTGTAGTCTAGGACTGAGCCATCAGCCTGTGTCCCAGCAGAGTGACCTAGGGACCCAGGCACTAGACAGGCAAAGAAACAGCATTTCCCCAGGCAGCAGCTTCTTGGCCAGGAGTGTTACTTCAGATGAAAAAAAAAAATCTGCCTTTAAAGAGATGAACTAGCCTTTTCAGATGACCGGTGCTTGTGGACAACGTGCCTTCTAAGCCCAGGGGACAAAGATGGGTCTTTGGAGATGTATGGGGCTTGGGAGTATTCGTTGGCGGGCAGCTGTGTGGGGAGGGGGAGGGAAGTGGAAATCCCTGTACTTCCTCTGGATGCCCCGTTTTATTCATTTCATTCGCATACTGAAGGCAGCAGGAGTGACTTTTCCAGTGTGTTCAGTGGCGTCCGGGCTCCTCTGTAGGCTGCTGGGAAGTAGTGTAACCTGGGATCCTAGTGAGCGAAGGACAGACTTGCCTGGCCCAGCTAAGAGGTAGAGACATATTCTAAAGATGATGGACGGGTGAGCCAGGCCAGACCCCTGCAAGCTGTTTCCTTCCCTGTACTTCTGTCTGAAGACACAGACACTAGTGAAGCTAATGAGCACTTGGCATATAACGGATCCAAAGAGTAAAGTACGCCCAGGCTTTTAATGACTCCATTAGAAATTATTTTAGACTAATAACTTGCTGAAATGACAGTACTTATAGTGGGTTAAAGAAGCTTATTATTGAAGTTAATCTCATCCATTGTTTTCCCTTCTCTGGCTCTGAATTTGGGTACTGGATTTTTTCCATGACTTACGTGTTCATGTTAATGTGTATATATATATATATATATATATATATATATATATATATATATATATATATATATATAATATATTTATATATGTATATACATATACATATATATAATATATATATTATATTATATATATTATTACAGCATATATATGCTGTAAAATCTTGCTGGTCTAGAAAGAGTCCAGAGTCCAGTGCTTCAGCAAAAGGGCCTGTCTGTGAAATCCCAAACTTTATGTGTGCGTGTGTGTGTGTGTGTGTGTGTGTGTGTGTGTGTGTGTGTTCTCACGTATGCAGAAGCATATACCTGCATGGTCACTTTCAGCTGGCTTCTTTTATCACTCTCCATTTTAATCTTTGAGACAGGGTCTCTCTCTGAACCCAGAGTTCCCTGATTTAGCAAGACTGGCTGCCCAGAGATCTACTCCTTTGTCCCCACCCTTGGCACAGACACACACCACTTTGTGTAGCTGGCTTTGTTCTTGGTGTTAGGGATCTGAACTCTGATCTGGATATTTGAAGACAAGAAGTGCTTTACCATTTAAGCCATCTCCCTGCCCACACCAAACTTCTTTTAAATATTTGAGTTCACTGGCTTTCCATCAACACGAGGTCTTCCTCCCTTCAGAAACATTAGGAAATGTCTGGAAGCATCTGTTGACCATTCTCACCAAGGGTGCTGTTAACACCCTGTAGGCAGTGGTCAAGGATGCCGCTAACACCCCCTTGGTGCCTAGGACAAGGCCTAGCACACAGAATTATCTGGTCTTAAACGCCAACGGTGCCAAGGTTGAGAGCCCTCTCTACCGGGCCATACCATCTGGTTAGACATGTGACAAGTTTCTAGTGTAGTTTTTCAGACATGAGTATAGGAATCATTTGCCCACAGAACTGTCTGACCATAAATCCTGAGACAGACATTCTGAGACCATGGCTTACAAATGAAGCTGCTGAGCACAGGTGCCAGGGTGTGGCCCACCCAAGGGAGCTGTGAGTCCTGATCTGGAAGCTGAGGAATGAGGCAGTATCGATCTGAGGCAGGATGGCAGAGAGAGGGTGAGCATGCTACTGGAGTGGGAGCAGGGAGCATGCCATGGAGTTT
>CACVCL010029811.1:0-62799 GCA_902729485.2 Mus minutoides | reverse complement strand
TTGCTATGACTAGCCATCTCTCCTGAGGTGTCTATTTTATAGTATCACTGATAGGAGTTATTATTTTTAGGAAATTTGTGAGAGTTCATAGTCTCAGACTTATTTTTAAATTATTATTGTTAATAACAACAGTTTTGTTAAGACACAATTTATGTACTGTAAAGTTCACATGCCCCAGGTTGGGGAGCCATCCCGACTAGGTAACGAGAATATTTTCCCACTCCTCTCACAAGTCCCCATCTATACCTAAGAAGCCACACCATACTGTCTTCCCTCTTCAGTCCCAGGAGAACACTGATCTACAATTCACTTTCACGCGCTCACATCTTGCTGGACTTCAAGTTCTTCACTTCCCTTTGCAACTGGACCACGTGACCTCAAGCTTCCACTGTGCCCTCCTCAGTCTCACGGAGGCTGCTCTCAGAGAGCCTGGCTGGAAGGGTTTTTTCCCCTCGGGATAATGATTTAGACAGAAGTCCTTCTGTGATGCTCCTGGAGAATGCTGAAATATTCAGACCATTAAGAGGTTGAACCTTGTCTTTGGTCTCCTTTGAGCTGTGTACCTTTGGCTCTGGGGACTGTGCACATGTCAGATTATTGATCTTTCCCAAGCTGTAGGGATGTGTTAAAGCTGGCTTACAAGTCTCTAGTCATTTAAAAAAAAAATCTTAAAAAGCTGCTATCTACCATTCAAGGAAGAAGAAAGGCACGCACTCTGCCCACTTTGGTCTCTGATGTCTTTGGGCAGCTAGGATACTTAGAGCATTTTACCAGCTTATCTGCACAATTAATCCCTTTGCTCCGAGATGTCTCCACTTCTGAGGTCTTCTCTAAGCTCACTGTATCTTATTCAAACTTTATTCTCCTATCCTGCTTAACTGTTCTTCCAATACCCATTACCACCTAATTTCATAGCATACATGACCTGATTTATTTGGATTTATTCTGATTATCATCTTCCAGAATGGATGCTTCCTCAGTGGCTTTACTTCATTGCCTGTTGTCTAGTCCTAGAGCCTGGTACATAGTAGATGCTCAATAAGTATTTGTAGATGACTGAATAAATTACTATAGTCTTATTTTATTTTATTATTTTTTTTATTAGATAATTTTTTCATTTACATTTCAAGTGTTATCCAGAAAGTTCCCCATACCCTCCCCCCTCCCGGCCCTGCTCCCCTACCCACCCGCTCCCACATCTTGGCCCTGGCGTTCCCCTATACTGGGGCATATAAAGTCTGCATGACCAAGGGGCCTCTCTTCCCAATGATGGCCAACTAGGTCATCCTCTTCTATATATGCAGCTAGAGACATGAGCTCAGGGGGTACTAGTTAGTTCATGTTATTCTTCCACCTATAGGGTTGAAGACCCCTTCAGCTCCTTGGGTACTTACTGTCTTATTTTATTTTTGAGACAGGTCTAACACTCACTATGGAGCCCAGCTTCAAACTTGCCATCCTCTTGACTCTACTTTCTGAATGCTTGGATCATAGCATGCACGGTCATGTAGAACTGGCAGAGGTTGGGGGTACTGTATACACCCAGATATGGCCGGCCACACCTGTAATCCTAGCCCTGGGCAGGTAGAGGCAGGAGGATCAGGAGTTCAAGGGCATCTTTGGCTGCATAGGCCTACCTTGGGCTACATGAAACTTGTCTTAATACAATAACAAGAGAGAAACGGTGTACTGACTACTAAAGTATAGAGGGTAGGAGACATAGGTTCCTTCTGTAGGAGCCAAAGTTGTTTTAAGTTTTAATTGCAGTGCCCAAGAGAACCATCAAACTAAAACCCCTCTAACCTGTAAGTCCCTTGCATATGCACTAAGACTGTCATTTATGCACGATAACAAGCCACATGTCTTCACTTCACTAAGTTTGTTTGACCAACTGCTCTGAATGTGCTTGATCACTTACAGGTGGGAGGCATGTAGGCAGGAAATACATCAGGATACATGCTGGCTTCTGATGGGACCTACTGGAAAACATGTGGCCCTATGGGTTTGCCTTTATAAGCCTCTGCAAAATGTGACGCATGCTGTTTTCTGGGAACTCTGGAATGAACCTGGCCAGAGTCCATCCTCCTGGCCAGTATTTTAATAAAGCTTCCTTCAAATTTGGCTCAAAACTGTGGGAGTGGTCTTAATCTTTCCCAGGGGGATTAAAACATCCTTGAGGTGTTAAAACCTAATACATGTAATAGGTGCACATAATTAATAGTGAAGCCAGGAACAGTTTTCAAACCAAGGGAGCCTGCATGGTCTAACAATTCAGAGGTAGGTAGATATAGTGGCATATACCTTTAGGATATCAGGGGAATTATCAAGTCTACCCTGGATGACAAAGAGAATTAGAGCCCAGTTTAGGTTAAGTAATGAGAACCTATCTCGAAAAAGAACTGGAGGAGGAGGAGGAGGAAGAAGAAGAGGAAGAGGAAGAAGAGGAGGAAGAGGAGGAGGAGGAGGGGAGAGATCAAGGAAAACAATAGTTCTGAGGAAGTAGTGACACCCTCCCTTGGGGGGGGGGTAAGTTCTGAAGAATTATACTAGTCAGGGGAGGTTTCCTGGAGGCCATTTAAATTGCCACACAAAAGCAAGGTACAAAAATTAGCTAACTGCAAAATAACTGGAGTAGTCCACATCAACTATCTTACTCTGACACCAATTACTGGGTTCTGAGGTTCCCCAAACCATCCTAGGTTCTGATACCTCAGCAGAAAGCCTCACTGACAGCAGTCACCTGCTTCTCTACACATGACCACGGTTTATTTACCGATGCTGTGAGACAAGGTCTCACTATGCAGTCAGGTAGCTGTAAGAAGACCATGAGTCAGAGTTAAGGATGGTAAAGTGGTCCTTGAGGAATGAGGGAGGGATGCTCCCTTAGCCACTCACTGTGCGACAACAAGCACCGAGCACTGACCACAGGAGAGCCAGCTAGGCCTCCCCTGTCCCATCAAAGAGCTGACTGCTCAAAGGACTGCCCTCAGTTTCTAGTCTTTGAGCACTTGAGTTCATGTTCTAACATCCCTGCCCAGATTGAAGTCCTAATTTTTTTTTTCAAGATAGAGTTTCTCTATGCATCCCTGCCTGTCCTGGAACTCACTCTGTAGACCAGGCTGGCCTCGAACTCAGAAATCCACCTGCCTCTGCCCCCCAAGTGCTGGGATTAAAGACGTGTGCCACCACTGCGCAGCTGAAGTCCTAATCTTAAACCATGCTGATAGTATGTGGTTGACCCAAGATTCCAGGGTACATAAACACCTCCTTTCTTAGGTCTGAGATATAGGGCTTCAAGGTTATTGACATAACCTCTATTTGGAGTAGATAAGTTCTCCATAACACAGGAGGAAAGAGTTTAGGTATAAACCTCTGCTCAGAGCGATAGTGATTCAGCCAATAGTGGGCGACTCTACTCTTTCAGGGACATAAGGAGTTCATCAGTTTCTCGGTTTTCTTTCTTTGAAATGGTGTCTTTCTCTGTAGCTTAAGCTGACCTGGAACTCACAGTGGCTCTGCCTGACTTAGGTTCCAGACTGCTGGGATTAGAAGCCCACACTACCAAGCTTAGATTTGCAGATGTTTTCAGAGATGGCTGTTTGTGAAAAATAAAAGCAGGTATTTCAGGTGACCATATATAGCTTAGTAAGCAAATACTTCATAGATTCATGCTTTTCTATAATTAAACATGATTGTTTTCTAATGTAACCTTTTTTTATTATTGCTTGCAGAGCTTCATACAATGTATTATCACATTTACTCCTGCTCCCAGCTCTTCTTCTCAGCTCCACCCTACCTCCTCATTCTTAAATTATTGTTACATATATACATGTGTATTAATATGTAAATACAACCTGATGAGTCCATTTAGTACTGACCATAGGCATGTGTTTTTAGAAAAAAAAATGTTATTTTCTTGATTTCACAGCTAAATCAAACCATAAATGAATCTTGTGATAGCAAAGTTACCCATTGCTGTATAAGGAACTAGGCCAAAAGTTAATGCTTCAAAATAACCTAAGATATTTGTTCATAGTTCTGTAGGGCTCAGGTTTGTGACATTTCCTGCTTTAGCCAGTGCCACTTTTGAGTCTTCATCTTGTTGTAGTTTGACAGGAACTGGGTGATCTAAGGGGGTCTCACAAATGGCTTATAGGTAGCTGCTGCCAGGTGTTGGTTGGGTACATGGTGGTCTTCCATACTGGCTTCCCAGCAGCCTCAGTTCCTAGTCCACATGGGGCAGACTATAGGAGAGGGACAGCAGGAATTATAGGCCTACTCCAATCCAACGCAAGGAGGGCTCACGAGTGCATCTCAAAATACTCCACTGGCCAAAAGAATCCTTAAGCCTACCCCAGGTTCCAGAGCAAGAGAAACAAATCTTGCATCTCAAAGAAGGTCAGCAGCAAAAGGTTTGAGATCATTAAAGAAAGTGCCTAAACCCAACCATAACGCCTTTCACCCTTCCCTTTCTGATATGGCATTGTCAGTGGGTGTCTAGGTTTGCTGCAGAAATAGAGAACTGTGAACTGGAGGAGGGTCCAGTAGGAAAATGCTTGCCAGGCAAACATGAGGGATGGAGCTCTGATCTCCACATCCACTTATGAACTGGGTGCTCATGGCATTGTTTATAATCCTTGTGCTTGGAAGGCAAAGTATGGGATCCCTGGAGCAAAGTCAGCTGGCTAGGCTAGCTGAATCAAGGTTTATAGAGAGACTCTGCCCCACTTAGTACAGTGAAGAGTAATATAGAGAAAGCAGTTTTGTAACCTCTGGCCTCCACACACCTGCAAATAAACATGTACCTATATACATACAAATATGCATATAGGTACACATGTATGCACACATGTACATAGTAGGTAGAAAAATCACATTGTTTGAATTCCCTAGGCTTCCAAATGAAAAGGGTATTTTCAAATGTTAGAACGTTCATTTAGCACATACAAAGATCTTTGATTTGATCCCCAGAACCAAAATCTAAACCAAAACCAAAACAAAAACAAAAACAAAAAAACATACAAAAACATGCCCCTAAAACACCCTAGTTTGGAGCAAAGAGGCCTTTCCAAAGAACAACAATGAAGTGGTTGATAAAAGCAAAAGACTAACATCTGTGACATCTGTTCTATCTTTTTTGTTTGTTTGTTTTTTTGTTTTTTCTTTTTTGGTTTTTCGAGACAGGATTTTTCTGTCTAGCCCTGGCTATCCTGGAACTCACTTTGTAGACCAGGCTGGCCTCGAACTCAGAAATCTGCCTGCCTCTGCCTCCCGATTGCTGGGATTAAAGGCGTGCGCCACCACGCCCAGCTCCTGTTCTATCTTTAAATTATATTTGATAATCAAAATAGAGAAAAGCATCCTGTTGGTCCCCTCCCCCAATCAAGGCATATTTATTTCCAAATGGCATGGAAGTATTTAAATAAACAGGATAGTAGATTATTCTCCTCTCCAAAGCTACCAATTTCCTAGGTTAAAGACAAAAGTCAGGTGTGTGCTTACAGGGCTNAGTGAGCCACCATGTGGTTGCTGGGAACTGAACTCAGGACCTCTGGAAGAACAGTTAGTGCTATTAACCTCAGAGCCATCTCTCCCACCCTGAGATTGCAACTCCTTTACTGCTAGGCTTTTCCTAATCTCTTACCACCTTGTCATCTTGGTTTATTAAGGTCCTGGATTCATCCAAGTCTACCAGAAAAAAAAAAAAAAAAAAAGGAAAGCACATCAGGTGTTTAGAAAAAGAACTTTAAACAGAATAATGTTGACCTGGAAGGCTGAGGAATTATGACTATGACAGCACAGATGAGTCCCAGAAGACACATGCTCAGTGAGGTAAGACAGGCACTGGGAAGAGAAGGTAATGTCTTTTCCTTTCTACATGTAGTATAAGGATGGAAAGCTAGGAAAGATCGGGGAGATTGGTTCTACCGTAGTCAAAGTTCTGTAGTTGGAGTGGCTTCTGTGTTTCTGTTGTACAATAGGGTAATGGTGGTGTTGCCACAGAAGCCAGAAGAAAGAATTTGCAATGATCTCTCTACAAGAAAAAGATATTTAAGGGGACAGATAGACTACTGTGATTTGACCAATATACAATATACACACATAAATATCATATTATACCCATAAGTGGGTATGACTATGTCAGTCAAAAATAAAAATGGACCAGACAACTCAAATCACTGCTAAACAAACATCTCCAGATTATCTGACTTCATCACCCACAGAAATGGTTATTGTATTTCTAAAGGCTCCTATAAAAACCACAATAATTTTTTTTTTTTCGTTTTGCCAAGGAGATGCCAGCATGGCTTTACTTTACACATACATCCTAGCAGTAACCAAACTGTGCAGAGCTTAGTACATAACAACTCACAAACTCAAGACTTCTTCTCTAAGCCATAACTCTCATCAAGGGTCGAGTATGTGTTCAAAGCTAATTTATTCCTCTTTTTGATGCCAGTCTGAATACTGGTAGTTAGGGACCCAGTAAGTGAAGAGTGGTGGTGGTGGGGGTCTGTGTTTCTGGAATCAAGTATCTATCTGAGGAAAGGGCTTCTAAGAATCTTAGAAGGTCTTCCAGGTTCATTCAACTCAGATGAAGACGGTTCTGTCTTCTCTGGTCTGATGAGGACTGATGGCTAATGAGGCAGAGCTATGAGTTAATCTTGATGGGAGGCAGGTGCTTTTGTGTTTATGGATTTGAAATTTCCGAGCAAGAAAGGGGCCTTAGAGGTCATCTAATTCAATTTTGCCATTTTGTAAATTGAAAAGGGAAAAAAAAATTCAAAATGAAAGTCAGAGAGGTTAAATGAGTAGCTTCTAGTCATCGTCATGTCTACAGACTGCTTTTAACCCTGATTGCCACACACCCTATTCACTTTGGAGAAGAAAAAAAAAAATCAAAGTACATTGTCTATCAGCAAACACTCAGTGCTTCGCTGTTCTGTGGAGGATGGCCATTGCTTTGGGGTAAGATCTTAGGGACCCACAGACAACAGAAAGATTGCCCAGACAACATCCTGCCAGGTTAATTTCCTTTTGACCTCTTACATCTTGCTCCTCTAGGGGCCCACAGCCCCCCAAGCGTTAATCACATTAACCCTTTGAAAGCTGGGGTTTGAGGAGTTACAAAGAAACCCATGATACCATTGGCTGTTTCAGATGAGAATTCAGCAGACTGGAAAATGTTCACCCATCAGCAAGATGATTCTCGCTTTCTGACAACCCAGGAAATGCCTATCTGTAGGGGATTAAGCATGTTTACTAGGGTCCCATGAGGCTCTAGTCACCAGCAGAGCTGCATCCGGACCTAGAGCCCATGTGTAGGGAAGGGCTAAGAAGTAGCACTTTCCCAGATACTCCCAAGACTCTTCCTTTGGCATCCTACGGCAGAAGACAGTTTCAACTCACAGAGCACTGACTGTACCAAGCAGAGACATGTGAGCCCAGGAGAGAAGAGGAACATGGGCATATTTCTCAGGGACCTTGGAGATACCGCTAACATGGTACTCCACAGCAAGTCTTGGCGGACACGAAAAACTAGCAAATAGATGTGTCTACATTCTTGGACATAGGCTGGTTGGTGCTCATGGATTCCTCTCTTCCTTGCCATCAGCTGGCTGTAGTGCTCACCAGTAATTCTGTGGTCTCTCCATCTCCCATGTTTAATAGGGTTAATGTGGTATAGGCACCTATTAGGGAGCAAAGAGCTTTGGGCTTAGAAAAGTGTGTCATAGCTGGGTCACAAGCTCTGAGCTGCTAGCCTTCCTTTATAGTTTTCTCCCCGCTTTGGGGGAATTCTTCGAGGGAATATCCACAGTTGGAGGACTGCTGACCTACTGGAGTCACATGAACTTCATGTGGACCTAAACCAAGCCTTTCTTGCAAAGTCACCGAGAGGTGGGGGTTGTGACATCCATATGAAAGCGTACACTGTCACAGCTGTAACTTACACTGGCACAGACCTGTAAGACTGGTTTTGTTTAATACAGTCCCCTCCTGAGGAAGCCATCAGTTTGTAAGCCCTTCTTCCCCAGTCTCCACTCCCCTCCATTTCACTGAGGCATTGGGTGTGCAGTCCAATGATTCATCAGTTTTCCCCACCTCCGATCTTCCATGCCCTAAACCACAGCAATCTTGGCAAACACTTGCCTATAATAGAAAATGCAAATTGACCTGGTACCAAAAGTCTCTTAAGAGAAGCCCACAAACCAAGCCAGCAAGTAACTAAATAGAAGGGTCCTTTAGTCACCATGCGGGTCACCATCACCTCAGCGAGCGTTTCCTACTGTCCTCCCTTTTGTTTGTGAATACTGCAAGTAACTCTCTTAAGTTGGGATAAAGGGAATCCAGATTCCAGTGCGCCAGAGATATCTTATTCTCTAACTCTGTCAAGAGAAGAAAGAAAAAAGGAAAGAGAGGGAGAGGGAGAGGGAGAGGGAGAGGGAGAGGGAGAAGGTTTAATGCTCAGCCATATTCTGTTTCTTTAAATGCATAGATTCAGTCTTTAGCCCAGGCTAGCTTTGAACTCAAGGCAATTATCCTACTTCAGCCTCTCAAGTGCTGAGATTACAGGCATGGGCCATCATCAAATTTGGCTAACATCTCTGTCCTTTATGTAAACTTTTCGTTGCTGAAGCCAATAGCATTTGTTTCCAATATTTAAACTTTAAAAATATTTTAAAAGTATAATATCAGTTGTTAGCCCAACTACAAAGGGTCTGCATTTGCTCAGTCAGTATGCAGAGGACGAATCTATATGTGTACACATATGTGCATTTCTATACATACTTCACACACGTTTCTACATCCTTTATTTCTTCCTTAAAAGGAGCATTAAGTCCTGTGCTGTTTGCTATGACAGAAGGCCCAGCATGCCCATTGCAGAAAGCATCACTTTTCTGTGTGAGACATCTTGCCTCACCACAGCCCTTTGCAGATATATATATATATATAATCAGAGATGTTTAAGAGATGACGAAAACAGTCACGTGGCTCTTCTCACGCTGCAAATGTGTGTGGCCTGCCTCTGGTTTGTGTTCCTGGGTGGCATTTGTGAACTTGTGGCCGGGCCCTTTTGTCTCCTTCTGAGGTTTATGTTCCAAATGGCTGAAGGCCAACCCAGCCAGGCCTCTGGTGTCCCTTCTCAGCTGTCTGCACCCACAGCCTCCCAGCATGTTGCTTGGCAATCTCCTTCTGTCTGTCCTTGGACTCCACAGAGCCCCTCTTTGGCTTGGTGGTGTTTTATCAGTTAAGCCGAGCAAGGCTTTACACAGCACTTTCTGAGTCACTCTGCCTGAGCGAGAGGGATGAATCAGAGAGGACAGTCCAGTTAAAGAGGGACTAAGTGGCCCTCTTTAACAAAGGGACCGTGCTGTCTGTGGGGGAGGTGTCCTTGCTTGGTGACATGGCACCTCAGGGACAGGCTGTCTCTTGTTCGAGTCAGTGGCGGTTATGTTTTGTTGAACTGAAGGTGCTCTCTTTAGTCCCTGGTTGACATGAAATCAATGAGTCTCTCAAGGTCTGGGGCTTGTGACATCAGAGGAAAACACCGATTGAGGACTAACGAGGACTAACGAGGACTAACGGGATCTAGGGAACACCCAGGTCCAAATAATGGCATTGCCCAAGTGCCAAAATGTGGCTGGGTTAACCCCGCAGCCTACCAGGAGCCACTGAGACCTGGGGCTCTTTGATCTGTAGCCTTTGAAGGGGTGAAAGCATATGTGCTAGCAAGCCTGAGTCCTGCTGCTGTGGTGGAGGTGGTGGGTTTAGGATCAAATGCCCACTTCATCTTCAAAGACTCCTGAGCCCTCACAGCTCTGAAAGACGGAGGGGGATACTATTTTAATAGTCACTGATCAAGAGCTCAAGTCCCAAGTTCTAAGTGCTTTATGCCAAGTGCATAATAGCATGGTGCCTTTTATGTGTGGACCCTTGAACTGTCAGAGGAGCTCCAACAACCCACTTATCAGGAACTTATATCTGTGACTCAGTGTGGGGTGGGGGGGGTCCCCAAGAAGACAGCTATTCCTGTGGAGAACCTGTGTGACTCATATGCAAATACCTGTCATCAGGACCAAAGACCACATCAAGCATCCGTGACCTCCCGCTTCTTTCCCAAAATAATGCTGGGTTTGGTGGAGACCCACATTTCCGTCTCTGACTTCTGAGCCTTTGGAACGGACTGTGGCACCCTCAGGAATTGTTTCAAAGAGGCATCCAGGACACCGCATTCTGAAAAAAGGGTATCTGGGCTGGCACTGGATAACTTTATGGGCATCACATCCTTCAAATAAAACTGTCCCCAAGCTTCCAAAATTCTTCCTATGATGGCAGGAAGCAAGCACAGGGTGCTTATGCCATCATCATCTCTCGTTCATCAGCTTTTAACCTCCTCCCTCAGCTCAGGACTACTGCCCACAGGATTCTGGTCATCCTTATCATGTGATTCAGCTCTCCATGGAATACGTGGAACAGATTTGAGGGAGGCTTTTCTCCTTTCCTTTCTGAATGCATTGCTTTGAGAAAGTCCCTTTCTTTGTATTTTGCCCAGTTTTCTCATCTGAGAAGTGACCAGGTTAGGCTGAGAATGGCCCTGTGCAGAGCTCTCTAGTTCTTCATGTTCTTACTCATGCATTATTCATCTACCACAGCCCGATGAAAACAAATGTCTTCAAGAATCTCCCATTTTTAGAGCTCATGGGTACTCTTTATTGGCTCTCCCTGCTCTATAAAGGATATAAAATGTGTTGGGTGGGCCTTACCATCTTTCTCACTTATTGATAGAAAAGAGGACTTTCCACGAAGCAGAATGGTATGTTCTGTTGACCCAGGACTGAGACCCGAGCTCTTTTTTTTTCTCTGCATCCCAGCCTTTCAGCAGACAGAGCCTGCTTCTATCAGTCATGTCAGCCCTTCAACATTGTAGGAGAGCTTTGCAACCTATTTGATCATTTTGCCCTCAAGTAAAAAAAAAACAAAAAAAACAAAACAAAAAAAACAAAACAAAACTTGATTGTAAAGGTCTGGGAAACTAAGAGGGATGCAAAAATGCCCCATACCACAAATTCACTGTACATCTGCCAGTCCTTTAGAATGTTCTCCATGTCAGCTCTTTGGGTTTTATGAGGAGAGGGGAGGAGGCTGAGAGGAGAATCTGAAGCCTTCATCTCAGCCCCGCCCTCCCCCTGTTAGGAACCGCCTGTAGCCTCCTGGGCCTTCCTTTGAAAAACAAAATCATCTGTGAGGCAGGGGCAGTTTGTCATGTTCAGACCTTTGGAAGGACCGCTCGGAAAATGGGCTTTGACAGCTTTACAGACGTACACTGCCACTCTGTTCCCCTCCATCTACCCCGCTTTCTTCCAGAACAAAGCCTAAAGAGTTGAAGGAAGAGGGCTTTGAGCCAACATAAATAAGTCCTAAGCATAGGCCTCAGAGGCCACTCTGTGCCACATAGAAAAGGCTGTTAGGGAAGGAGGAGGGAAGTGGGTCTTAGAAGGGGCTTCAGGAAGAGATGAACCCCTGGTGGTTACCATGCATAAAAACTTCTCAAGGCTTTGGCTCTTGAAATGCTTTGTAAGGTTCTGTTCTTAGGTATGTTTGCTAAACGAAAAATTGTCAAAATGTCACCAGTCCCCAAGTGGGTCAGGGCAGAGCTAGTCTTTAAGTCACAGCCAAGAATATCAGCCCAGGAAGCAGCTCTGAGCTGCGGTACCAGAAGGGCTTTTGCTAGCATCCAACTATCAACTGGGTTGTACCATGTGCCCATCTCTGAGCTACACACTGGTAATATACAGGGAACAATGAACCCACCTTTCAGTAAACTGAGCAATGCCTGTTTGGGCTCACATGATTTGCTTCGTTATGCTTTTAAATCCCTGCCACCATCAATAGTGAGTTAAGACTCTTTAAAATTATCTACATTTTTACATTAATTTTTATTTCAGGCTGCATTCCCCCAACCTCCAACCCCCAGAAGACTCCTTTCCTCTCTTTGTAAGTACATCCTTTCAAGGGGTGAAATGCTGGTTTTGTTTGACTGGGAACAATTTTACTTACTCTTGGTCCTGAAGGTTTCTTTCCTGGGTAACAGATTTAAGAACAGCAGGTGTTCTCTGGCCTTTCCTGATGTCAGAGCTTTGGCATCTAATTTTTCATAGTTCTATTCAAGAAGTACTGAATCTTTGCTCTTTTGAAGGTATTTTTTCATTTATTTAGATTTGTATTTGTTGTTAGTGTTTGGCAGTTTTATTGTGAGTTATTTAAATATAGCTTCCTTTGCATTCAGCATGCTTGTCTGAACTTTAGAGTTTGTGTGCTCTGTACTTTGTTAGCCTTCAAAGCCTTAAAGAATTGTCAGATATTTTCTCTTTAAACAATCACTTTTCTGCCCATTCTCTTGCCTCTTTCTGGCATCCCTCTCAATTTTTTCCCTGTTTGTTTTGTGTTCTTTTTCCTATGTTTTATATTCTTTTGTTTATTGAGAACAATCTAATTTTCAGCCAACTAACATTTGGCCAGGTCATATGTTAAGTATAGTTATTGATAGCTGGGTGTGGCAGAGCATGCAGTTAATCTCAGTTCTCTGGATACAGAGGCGGGTAGATCTATGAGTTTGATGCCAGCCTGCTCTACAGAGCAAGTTCCAGGAGAGCCACAGCTACACATAGAAACCCTGTCTTGACAATGAAAATGACGGTGGCAGCAGGGACAGAGAAGAAAGAAAGAGAGAGAAAGAGAGAGAAAGAGAGAAAGAGAGAGAGAGAGAGAGAGAGAGAGAAACAGAGAAAATAAAAACTTTCTAAAAAAGTAACTTTATTGTATATTTATTTGGCCTGCATGTCTGCGTACCTGCTACCAGTGCAGGCCAGAAGAGGTCATCAGATCCTCAGGGACAGGAGTTGTAAATGGCTATGAATCACTACATGGGTGCTGGGAATGGAACCCAGTCTTCCTCTGAAGGAACAGCCAGCTCTAGCCCTTTTGTCTATTTTCTTGAATGTTTGGGGATTCCAGCAGTGATTTTCCTGTGGGACTGGAATGGTCTCTGTCATTCCCTTTGTGGTAGCTGAATCTGACTGTCCACTTGATTGGCTTGAGAGTTGTTAGGAAACGTAATGAAGCACCCTCTGGGCATATCTGAGAATATACTGCTAGACAGGTTAACTGAGGGAGAGAACCTCACTCTGAAGGTGGTCAGCACTCCTCAATAATGGGGGTCCAGATGAGATGAAGGAGTGAAGCCAAGCAAATGCATCTCCCCACCTCTGCTTCCTGGCCACCGTGAGGTGAGCAAGTTAGCGCCATCTCATGTTCTTGCCACTGTGATATTTTGAAACACAGAAACACAGCAATGGAGCCAGCCAACCATGGACTAATAGTGCCTCTCACACAGTTTCTTTTCTTACAGAGTTGTTCCTGTGGATGCTTGGCAGACTGATAAAAACATTGCCTTTTGGTATTCTCAGTAAGTCTGGTGTTTGCTAGACATGCACATGAACACTGGGGAAGGTTGGGCTCCTCAGACCATGCACTCATAAGATTCCCTTATCATTACCCAGACACCTAGAGGAGAAATGATTCACTCCAAGCCAACTAGAGATAAAAACTACTTACTTCTGACCTTGTCTCATTCCTCGAGTTTCAGAGATCTTATAGGATCTCACAGTGTTTAATATATCCTATGGTGTTGCTGCTGGTTTTTTTTTTTTTTAATCTCCCCAGGACTAAGAGACTGCTAAAAAAAAATATGATAACAAATTGGCTTTGAAGCCTTGCAGTTAAATATCCGCAGGGAGGTAGGATGTCTAGGTGTTGCGTTTGCATCTGTGCATGTCTGTCCTTTCAGTACTCTAGACAACAGGCATCCTGGATACACTGGCCATTGCCAAGCCTAGTTTGTTGTTGTTGTTGTTGTTCTAGTTAAAGGAGACCTCAGTGCTCAGCTAGCTCCCCTACAAATCATACCAGCCTCTGCCTGACTTCTCACCTCTGAAACCATGATAAAAATTAATATATGCCTAAGGAGGGATGTGAAGTACAGAGAGCTGGGGCCATGTCTTGGACCTTCAGGTCTGCAGAGTCTTGGCCACTTTTTGATGCCTTCGAGCATTCAAACAAATGGGACTTTTCTTCATGTACATCACCCCTTCCTTTCGGTCATTGGTCTGTAGCAAGCTACTTTATAGTCCAAAATACTAAAGAAAAGTAAAGAAGTACCTAGAAACTTTTCAAATAAGTCTAGGATTGTCAAGAATGTAAGTGTGGGTATGGGTGTGGGCATGGTGAGGTGGGTTTTTTAGTATGCTTCTGAAAAATCTGAACACTGGGTTGGGTTTTGAAGAAAAGAAAATCATTAAGCAAAACTCACAGAAATTGTAAGTGAAGGCATCTTATTATACGTACAGATACCCTTTTCATATTTTCCTGAGAAATAATTTATCAGGATGCTGCTATTTGCCATCCAGTAGGATAACTGCTATTGATAAAACACTAAACCTTTGGAGTCTAGAAATATATAGACAATGATAATATAATATGTTTAATTATGTAAGGGAAAGGTCGATTGGTTGGAAATGATGTGTCTAAGTAGACTGAAATGGGAAGATATGAGTGGTTAGATTAATAAAGTATTAGAGAGCAAGATGGTGCCTGCACAAAATAAGGCAGGGTATACGGAATGAATGCAGAAGACTGCTCCCTCGATCCCAAAGGCAGACAGCTGGGGTCCTTTCTTTGTGGAGCTGGGAGTGTCAGAGTGCATCTGTAAGGGAGGAGTTTCTAGATGCCTTGGAAACCAAGGGAGAACCATAGCTTATTGGGTGTTTGTTTGTTTGTTTGTTTATAGAACTCTGGCTAGAATGCCAGAGAGAACTTCAGAGAAATGACTTACTGTGGACCACAGAAGTTCTTGGTTCATGGCCCCATGGACTCAGATGGAGCATCATGGCTGCTATTGCACTTGTTGGAGCAGATCATGTTATAGGGGATAGGAAACAGAGGCACAAGGAAGGGGTCCTAGGCATAGCCCCAAGGACATGTCCCCACAGAGACCCACTTCCTTCATCTAGACCACTCTTTTTTTTTTTAACCACCTCCTAATGATGTCATCATGTTAGGAATCCATCAAGGAAGTAAAGCACTCATTAGGCAAGAGATTCCATCACCCTGACCACGTGCATGCAGGCATACACAAGAGATTCCATCACCCTGACCACGTGCATGCAGGCATACACAAGAGATTCCATCACCCTGACCACGTGCATGCAGGCATACACAAGAGATTCCATCACCCTGACCACGTGCATGCAGGCATACACAAGAGATTCCATCACCCTGACCTAGGTGCTTCTCCTGAGAATCCAAGCTGACCCCTCCCCTGACCACGTGCATGCAGGCATACACAAGTGCTTACAGGAGAGGGAGAGAGGGAAGGAGAGGGAGGGAGACAGGGAGAGAGGAAAAGAGGGAGATGAGAGAGAAGGGAGGGAACTGAATTGTCAGAGTACAACACAGGTACATTTAGTGTCACAGCTTCTAAGTAGCTTCACCACACTGTCATGCTCTGTATCTGAGGGATGGCCAGGAGGTCAGAATCAATGACAACACTGGCCCCACTAGAGTTAACAACTGCAGCCTGGCTTGTCCTTTGTCCCTCCCCTTCCTTCTTGGTGGTCTGCCTATTCTATTCTTTCTTTTGTCTTTCTTCCTGTATTCCTGGGTTTTGTGCTTGCTTGTTTGTTTGTTTGTTTGTTTGTTTTTCTGATCATGTTGGTTGGGGAGTATGGAAACCTCTTACCATCTCTGGATCTTTATCAAAGAATCAGAAATGTTGGCTGCAGCCCCCAGGAGTCAAATGCCTTCTGTACGGTTTTGCTTCTCACCTACTCATTGTTTTTGGAATTCAGGTTTCCCCTGGTTCCCTCATTCTTTGTCTCTAGGGAAACAGAGAAAGTTGGATAACGAGGGCCACATATGATCCCCCTCCAAGGGCTGTGACTGGAGAGGGCTTTGGAGTACGTTTCCTCCTGGATGTCTGTCAGCAGCTCAGTGAGCCCTGCTGGAAGAGAGCACAGCGGGGTCACTCTCTGTGCATTAACCCCAGAAGCCATCTCTCCTCAGCTGTTCCTTTACCATGGAAAGCACACACAGTTCAGAAAATTAAACACTTGTGGGCCATTGGACATTTTCATGAATCAATCAGCAGTGAATTATTTCTGAATGTGCTCATGCAATGTGCTCCAAGTCTCTTTGCCATATTTTGCAGATGCACAGGGATAAGTTTGTCTTGAAGCAAAAGGGAGAATAAGTTGGTCTCTTACATGCTGAAGTCTCCTTTAAGGCTCCACAGGAGTTCCAGTGGTTTTCTATTTGTAACTTGTGTGTGTGTGTGTGTGTGTGTGTGTGTGTGTGTGTGCACACTGATAGTCTGCCCCCATGCCAATTATATAAGCTTGAGATCCCACAGTGACTGAAGGTTCCCTTGGGGAAGTTAGGGTATTTGCATGAGGAGACTTCTGAATTATCAAGAGGCTGTGTTTCTTAGCATATTCACCAAGTATTTTTGCTGTTTCTCATGATTTCAGGTATAGACCTTTGGGTTAGGCCTGATGGAGTTTGCTCCTTGTGTGGGAACTAGTTTGTTCATCATCATCATCATCACCACCTCTACAACCATCATCATCATCATCGTCGTTGTCACTTTCTTCTTTCCTCCCTGCTTCCTTTCTCCTCCATCTTCCTCCTATGTGACTTGAATATGGTGGTAAGAAAGGGCTTTGCTAACCTTCAGCTATAGCCAGTGTAACCTCCCTGCAGCCGAGCACCATGCAGCCAGAATATATGGGCAAAGTCAGACCTGGGAGATGAAGAGCTCTGGCCGTGGCCATGGCTGATGTGAGGACTTCCTGATTTATTGCCTGTCCTTGCTCCTGTTTCCTGGCAGCTGATGGTGTCTCTCCTCCCTCCCTCCCTCCCCCCTGGCTTCAGACTTCTATAGTGGTCTGATGGCTCATACCATTTCCTACCACACAGGCTTTTCCTTTAACAAAATCCTCTTATGTTGAAACGTGTCTTCATGATGTTCACTTACTAAACCAACAGGGAGAATAGGGCCAGGGGATTGGGATAGGCTAATCAAAATATAACTAAACTTTCAGGAAGCTAAATCAATTAAAATGTAAAAACAATACAGTCCTGCATCTCCCTGTGTTTGACTTTTGTTCACATTGGAAATTTCAATGTTTTCCTTTTCTGTCTAAATATTTAATATTTGAAACACAACTCCATTTCGTTTCTTCCATGAGACCATCTTGATTTTTCCCTCTTTTGAATTCCTGTAGTCTGGCTCGCTCCATGAACTTAATCATGTTGATTTCGGATCAATTTGTAGTGATCGAGTAGTCAATTGTCAACCCCCCAAAGGCCTCACTCAAGCTAACTTCTACATGTCCTTCCTTCTGCAAGGCTTACAGGATCAGTGTTTTCCGGACTATATTCTCCTGACAGACAATAGTTCACATTTTAGATAGAAAGGCAGCATGGTCAAATGAAATTGGAAAAAAAATCCCTATTATGAATTAGGTTCATTTCTGGGGTACTTACATACATATGAGTACAGGGGAGGCTTAGAAAAAATGATAGGCATGATTTTCTTCTATGTTCCCCCACATCTTGATAATGGCAAACATGTTTCTATTAAAATTCCATTTATAGCCACAGGGTTTTACAACATCATTTGAGATATATGAATGAAGATATTTCTTCCGGGAGTGCATGGGTATCAAGCCCAGCTGTGGATGTTATTTAATGAAATAGGAAGGAAGGATAAAAAGCAAATGGTACCAGGGACAGTCAGAAAAGTTCCAGATCTCAGTGAGGCAACCCAAACAAGAGAGGCAGGAAGAGATGAGGTAAAGTGCACAAAGTCGGGCTGTAAAAGTCTATACCAGGGGGCGTGGGCTTACTGTTAGAGGTTAGTGTTTGAGTTCCAGTGGTAACGGAACAAGTGCTCTCTTCCTTCATAGATACCGGCAACTACATCCTGGACAGAGCTCGCTCCAAGGAAGACCAAAGCGCATCTGCTGCCTTGCTTTGTTCGAAGGCTTGCTTTCTCATAGTTTGCTCTCCAATTAGATTAAAACTGACATCAGAGAAGATATCTCAGATGTCTCACCTTGCTCTAATACACCCCAGTGTCTGGCATTCCTCCCTCCCTCATTCATTTAGTAACCATTGATCTTGCCACTGCTAGGGACTGGTTTTGTTGATGGGGGTTCGGCTGTGTGTAAAGTCCGGGATTCCTGTCCTCATAGGAATCAAATTCTAGCTGAGCAGACAGATAACAACCCAGGCAAAGACACTAGAGGTTGACAACAGCAGAAAGTGCTCCACAGAGGACAAATCACTCAGAATCACAGGTGATGTCTGTGAGCTAGGCACAGACATCTAGTCACTGATGGTTCAGGCACCAGCTAGTCATTGCTTTAATGACTTGTCTGCAGCTTGCAAAGAGTGTGTTAAATGAGGAAAAGTCCCATTTTGGCTTGCACACGTTTGAGCATTTCCTGAAGGCGGGAAAGCCTCAGACCTTGTGGGGAGCAGTGGGTGGTTGCTTCTATGAGCCTGTGCCTCTCTCACAGCTCTCCAGCACTCACGGAGGCAAGTGTCCCATCTGCACTGTCGGAGCTGCCCATTTAGCACAGCTCTTCAATGATGTGAGCATCCTTAGAACCCTGCTGACTTCCTCCACCCCCACCCCTCTGTAATTAATGCAGCTATTTCAAATTAAGACGTTCACATCCAGAATGTTTGTGGGGAAGAAAAATTGGCAAGCTGTCACCTCTAAATCCCCATCTGAATTGCTGAATGAATAATAATGCAAAAAAAAAAAAATGCTTGCTGGAAATAAATAGAAGCTCGTGGTGTAATAAATCCTTTCCTGTAAAACCCCAGTAAGGAAAGTAGCTCCACATTACCACACTTCTCCCAAGGACCCAGGCCAGTCCTGTTCTTCCCCGTGCTTTCTTCTTCTCCAGAAGGGTAGGTATGGCCCTTCTCTATTTCTTTCTCATCATATTAATACTATAGGAATATATAGTGAATGATACCAGCTACAGCTCTTGATAAGAGATTTCATTGATTTGAATCAAACATTAGCTCAGCAAGTGGTGCAGAGAGGGACATGTTCACAGTGGGAACAGTCAACACAATCCATTTTATTAGCCTTTAACAGAAAGAGGGAGATCTTTAATTCCCCCTATAGAACAAGGTCTAATGACATCTCAACCCATGTGGAAGACAGATTACCACCATGCAATGCATTTGAGTTGGAGATGGTCCTCTCTGGAAGGTTCTACATAGGTCCTGATGCAGGGACTAGTCCACTTGCTTATTTTTATTGTTTTTTTTTTGTTTTGTTTTGTTTTGTTTTGTTTGTTTGTTTTTTGAGGGGTGGTGGTGGTGTTGTGTTTAAGACAGGGTCTCTCTACATAGCCCTGGCTGTTCCGGAATTTGCTACGTAGACCAGGCTGATCTCAAACTCAGAGATCCATCTGTGTCTACCTCCTTAGTGTTGGGATGTACACTGCCATGCCTAGTTATAAAGTTCTTGTGTAATCCAACACTGAAAGAACTACTTCTGCATTGTGACAATGTCATACAAAGACAAACTTTTGCATTCGCTCACTCACAATCTGCTAGTCAGTATAGATAATCATACAATCAGCACTATTCTTCTCTACCTATTCCACATATGGGGGAGGAGTGTCAATGTCTATGTTGTAATCTCATTTGATGCCTAAACTAATCCCAAGTACATTTTTGCTCTTATCATGAAGTAGTTGAAGTCCAGAGACATTAAATAATTATCCCAAGACCATACAACCAGCAAGTAGGCAGAGCTAGAACTGAAGTGTTCTAGTGACTCAAGGAGAGCAGTAGCCACACTTCTATATGATTCTCTGCTCTGATCTAGGCTCAGAGGCAGAAATGGACAACAAACACTATGTATCCTCTTCCTCCTCCTCCTCCTCCCCTCCACGCACCTAGTGAGGCAAACATTGGACCACAGATCCCAGTGAGGAAGTGATAGTCTGGGTAGTCCTCACAGCCTCTGGGTCATAAAAGCTCCTGTACAAAGGTCAGTGAAAATTTAATATTTGAGAAAAGTCCGTGCCAGAAAAGTCCTTGCAAGGCCAGAATCAAATGGTGGCCAAAGAAGATCTGTGCTAGTTAATACAGAGCTAAAGCAGGGAAGGATGGGAAAAAAGAGGCCCGAGACCAACCCTTGAAGAAACTTTATGCCTTACGGTGTTGAGACTAAGTTTGGTGCAGAAGCCAAAGGTTGAGGTTTTTTTTTTTTTTTTTTTTTTTTTTTTTAAATGGTGTACAGCCTGGAGAGATGGCTCAGCGGTTAAGAGCACTTACGGCTCTTCCCAGAGGTCCTGAGTTCAATTCCCAGCAACCACATGGTGGCTCACAACCATCTGTAATGGGATCCAATGCCCTCTTCTGGTGTGTCTGAAGACCTCGGCAGTATACTCATATAAATAAAAATTAAAAAGTTAAAAAAAAAACATGATGTACTAAACCACCCAGCCAACCAACCCAACAAAAACCAAACCCCACATAAAATAGACAAACGCATAGTGTGAGTAAGATTTGAAGGTAAAGACCCGAAGTTCTAGCGGCTCATGTGTAAAGTGGCACGTGGGATTGGGGTGTCCTGGGAAAGTCAGGTCAGCGGCAGAGTAGAGCTAAGTGGTGGTGAAAGGTAGAGCTACAGATAATAGCCCAACCTACCTCTCACCTGATTGGGCCCTGAGTGGTTGGGAGTGGGACTAAGTTGTCAAATGGGTCACATCTTTTCTGTTTGGGAACCAATCATATAGGTCCTTGAGGCATCTCTTGCTTCCTTACGTTTTTACCCCCACCCCCACCCCCCCATCTCCATCCAGGCTGCCTCAGTATTCAGCTGCCAGAGCCCCACTCCCACCCCCTCCCACCTCGGCCAGGACAACGTTCCCTTCTACTTTTTAGTCCTAGTTAAAAAAAAAAAAATCACACCTCTTGTATTCTACACTAAAAGAGTTACTTCTGCACTGTGACAGCATCACTGAAGAGACACATCTGCTAACACAAGCAGAACGATGTGTCCTTACTTCTGTGGACTTTCCCAATAGCTTGCTTGTTATTACTTTTTTCAGTAGATCAGGGGCTATGATATAAATGGCATCTGCTGAAACCCATTATTCCTTATCCGATTTAAATTCAGTTCATGTCTCTGAATGGAGCAGTGTGAAGGTCTGGAGGAGCAGATGGTCTGCTCAAAGTGCAAAGCTGTTGACTTTCTCCCGTCTCCCGACAAGACCTAATCAGTGGCTAGGGAGATAAGCTTGTTCAGTGGAGAGCTTGTTCTGCAAGCCCAAGGACCAGAGTTCAGTTCCTAGGTTCCCATGTGCAAAAGGATGCAGTCCCAATACCCAGAAGGTGGAGACAGGTGGACTTCTGGCCATCTTACTTGGTAAGTTCCAGGCCTGGGTGAGATTCTGTCTAAAAAAATGAAGATAGTACTAAGAATGACTCATCCAATTGGGGAGACACACGCACACACAGGGCATCAAATTAGAAAAAATAAATAAGTAAAAAAGCTTTGTCTTATAGGACCGGAGGCTACATGTTCTGCCTTTCCCTTAAAAGCCTCCTACTCATTCCAGTTGCCTGGTGTTTGGTAATTAAGCATCTTTAAAGCAAGGAAATGAATTCATTTGCTAACTACCACCTACGTTTTTCTATATAGCTAGAAAAAGCACCGAATCTAACCCCAGACCATAAATTCAAGCTCTTCTTTCTTTTGTGGGTAAAAAAAAAAAAAAAAAAAAAAAAGAGTGCAGGATTTGGGCTCACAGCAGCCTTGATGAGAACAGTGAACAATGACCCTGAGAGAGATCACTGGCCGTTTGTGTCCACCAGACCCAGGTCTCTTCCACAAACCACCAACACTGGACACCATTTTTAGAAATCTCTTCAGAGTCAACATAAGCAATATAATTCCTGAGGTTAACAGATTAGTCCCTACACATGACGGAGAGCAGGAAAAAAAAAAGCAAACAAATGTCTATAGGAGTGTGCTAAAGATGGAGCAGTGTTTGACTGAGAACGTGAGGGGAAACCTTTTCTTTTTGACGCTTGTTTCAGATGGATTCACTGTCCTGGTCACCTCCCGTTCTCTCATCTCTTTCTTCCGTTGGCTGTTCTATTGTTCTTTAATATTATTATTTTTTTCCCTTCCACCCCTGGTTCTCCTTTCCAGCAAAGAGTGACAGGAAGAGTCTCTTAGATAATGAATTGCAGTTTTAATTTGGTTTGTTTTCAGGGATTCTCGTCCTGACTTAATGGATTAACCGAAGCTCCAGGATTTAATCAAGGAAAGGAGGCCATCAGGAAGGAGACAATCAGCTCGGCAGGTGAGGGAGCCCAACGTCATTTGCATTAGAGAAGTTTGGTCCAAGCTCTTTGGGGAGGGAGATGAAATGAAAATGAGGTGCTTTCTGAGTTCAGGTGCGGACCCCTTCGAAAAGCAAGCTTGTGGGAAGCTCCTCTGAGGATTTATTCTGTTAAGCCATCAATATTTGGAATCATCTGTGCTCATGGACCATTGGGAAAACCTTAATTGACCAGGAAGAGGCTGTGGATATTGTCTCAGAGCAGCTTGAACCCTTCCGAGATGGCTGGTCTTAACCTTGCCTCCGCCCCGCCCCCTGCAGACTGAAGCTTTTATGAAACAGGGTGGGTCGGTTGCTAGAGGTCAGGCAGCCCCAGACTGTAAAGTTTTAGTAATTTCAGAGTCTCACTTGAGCACATCCTCCTAAGATTTTTGACCGTGGACACCTGGGTGACCGCCTCAATTGTGCACTTGGGAGCTTTTGCCTGTAATTTAAGCAGACGGGGAAACAAAGATCCCCCCACTGCGTAGCAAAAATTGAAATGGACAAAGAGCTGTTGATTGTAATTCTTCAACCTGGGACTTCAGATGCCAGAAATGATTGCCAGGAATAAACACCCATGGAGTTTCTCCCCGAAACCTAATTGCTTTCTTGTTACTTAATATTTGCAGTGCTTAAAGTGTACTGGGGCTGCCGAACTCATTTAAAGAGGTATGCCCCTCATTTAAGGAGTCCTCAGCATAACTAACCATAGCTCTGTCCACACCGAAGGGTGTGGACGGGAAGAGGCTTACCTGCTCCTTTCCTCGGCTGCCCTAGAAAGTCCTCCACCCCCTTCAGCAGAAGGACTCTGGCTCTCTTTCTACTGGGTTCCTTGTTTACTGAGAAAAGGGAAGTGGAGTCTTCAAAGGAGGAAGTCCTTTGAGGGACCTGGGGATGTTCTTAAGAGCAAAGGGGGCAGTTCAGAGGACAGGTGGACAGGAGCTAGGAAGGGGCTTATTAACCAGTTGTGCAGAATGCAAAATGATCTGGGTAGGCATTCAAAAGAGAGAATCACAATATTTGAGAAGTCAAGTCAGTGGACCTTCCCAGGGACCCTGGACGGCAATTGCTTGGGCATTCAGAAGTGATCCGGTATTGAAGCATCTCGATGCCCCTGTCATTTTAGCAAGACAAATAGGTATATGTTGGCTCCTTTGCCTGTGCCCAGGAACTGTAATGGAGAACATCCTGTATCACATCCAAGGTTCTATTGCAGGACTGAGCCTAGCCAACTCTTGCAGCTTCTGCCAGCCCTTTTTGAATTTATTCCCCCCCACCCCACCCCCAGACATAAGCCATCCTTCTAACACTTAATTTTACATTGTATGCCTGGAGCCAAGAAAAGGAAGGAGGTCCTAAAGGGCAGAAAGGGGTGGGAGATAAGTCAAGGGCGGAGGGAAGCCTTGCCTTGTGACTGCTTGGAAGCTCAACATTCATTATCCAGAGAGAAGGATCAGTGAAGACTCATACGCATGCTAAGAAACAAAAACAGAGCCAAACCACAGGCAACTTCTATCTAGCTTGAAGGGTTACTTAGTTCACGGTCTCTCCTCTCCAGGAGGAGCTAACTCTGGCTCTGCCCCACCCCTGCAAGTCTGTCACCAGGCAGCTAGCTGTCTAGAGGATGTATAGGTAATAGCTGTGTGGATCCAGTGAACTGGCTCATCCATACAGTTCATGTGTAGCAGAACTTTAGGAGCAAGCTCAGGCATCCCCACAACCTGCCCTACTCCTGGCCCTCTGCTCGCTTCCCTTCCATTTAGACTTTACATCAGTTAGGAGAGAGGCCAGCGGGAGCGCTTGTGAGCCAGAGTGCAATGTTGTCTTTTGAGAAGTCACAGCAGAGCCCCAGAGCGAGCTTATAGCATCTTAGAAAGTTGGAGGATCTGTGATTTACTTTCCCTGGGTTGGTTGAGAAGTGAGGAAAGAGGCTATAAACTAGAAAATCAGCCAAGTGCCTTAAAAAAAATAGTGTATTTGCTGACCAGTTTAAGGTTTAGAGCTTTAAGACAGATTTATGATTTTTTTTTTTTTTTAAGATTTCCTCTTAGACACTTTGCCGTTAAATGGTACCTGGGGCCTGGTCTCATCTGCAGATCAACTGTTCCCTTGTAGATAGTGATAGACCAATATACATTTCGAATGCCCGATCTTACTCAGTATTTTCTGGCCCTTCTACCTATATGTAGAATTTGTTACCTGTCCAAATAGTTATTTGGTTGGGAGCTAAATCACAGGCCATGAGGACGGAGACAGCAAGGCAGGCTCTGCCATTCCTGCAAATGTGTCACCAGGCACTGTTCAGGGCATGTGTAGGTGATCACTGTTTGGATCCAGGGAATTAGTTCAGCCAGAGCAGAACGTAAGGACCATGGAAGTAGCTAGCTCTAGTTATCTGTAGTTTTGAGACCGGTAATTATGCTTTTTCTTAACCTTTTAAAAAAAAAGTACACAAAAGTCTGAGCACTGTGATGAAAACCCTTCAGAAATTATATAACTATTCAAAAGCAGCTTTCAGCACAGCCCCTTTAGAACACCTGCCCTTTCTAATCAGGTGGGCCTTGCTACAGAATTGGAGCCGAAAGCTGTTGATCCTAACCAGTTTCGGCTGGAGAGGGAAGTGCTTGTAGAGGATCTCAGAGGGACAGGCCTTGGGTCTCTCTACAATGTCCATACTTGACACAGTTCATTTAGTTCTGGAGAAATGACGTACTAGGGCATCTTTGTCCCTTGGGATCTGGGTGTACAATCTCTTGGGGGAATAATTAGAATGAGTACTGACTCACTGATGGACTGAAGCCACTCAACCAGATTTAATGTAAGAATTCAAGGTTTTCATTGCTAAAGTCATATTCCAATTTTCTGTTCACTTGAAAAAAACATTAGATAAGATTTTGACCTTTAGGGTTTGGATTCTATTCTGAAGCTCATCATTTGTTCCCAAAAGAACCACTGGGACTATCCTGGGAATTCAAAGGTGCAGATTCTTGGATGGCAATTCTAGTTAACTATACCAGAAACTCCCTAGTGGGCATGTTGCTGGTGTTCTAAATGCCACCCAAGGCAAGCTTATAAGGCCCTCGGGAGGAGCACACATGAGCCCAAGAACACAGGAGTAAGAGCAATGAGGGGCTTCTCTGCTTCCTGGATAATACCTGGGAAAGCAGATTCTCTGAAGCCAGGCAACTGACTTTCAGTTTCTTCTTGTACATTGGCCTCCCGCCATGGAGGAATGCAAACTTTAGCTAGGCTCCCTAGCACCCCTGGTGATGTGGGCAGAGAAGGAGCAATTGATACCCTGCTGGCCAGTAAGCAGAGAAGATCATCATCTACAGCACTGGGTTGGGTGCATTTGCTAATAGTTTTGAACCAACTATTCTGGGCAATGAATCGTTCAGTGGCTAAGTGATTCTTGCTTTCAGCCCATAGCTCTGCCCTCTCTAGTATCAAAGGCCTCAGGGATCATGAATGTGACTCTTTTTTTTCTTCTAGTTGAGCACTTCACATTTTTGTAAGGTAGGAAAATTGGGCACTCCTGCTGGCAGCAACTTTTAAAAGAACTGCTTTTGGACACCTGTCTACACATAGTCACATAGTCACGCTGCTTCTAGACTTTTCGTAATATTCGCCGAATGAACTGACCCATGAGATCTACTAAAGACTCAAAAGAGAAGAAAGCCAGGTTCTGACTCCCCAGGGTACACACCACCACACATCGCTCTCAGTAGCATCCTCTTTGGAGAGACGAGTTCAATACCACAAACTAACCAACTCGGGGATCTACTGGAGACAATGAACTTACCGTAAGTCAGATGCTCGAAGTGGCTTTCTGTCACCTATTCCCTCTACAGCTGCAGGGCTGAGCAGTGTGTGTGCTTCTCTGTTCAAAACTGTCTTCAGTTGAGTTCTCCACAAGAGAGGCAGAGACAGGGTTCAGCCATGTTACGGTGCCTGTGATCCCATGAGCAACACCTGTGTGGTGTGAGGCACGTGGAATTTGAGGGCTCTGCTGGGCTTCAACCTGGTTACAGAGGCATGGGCGTTATAATCCTACACGGAGCTCTGACCCTTAGCTTCGCTGCAGGTGTGTGAGAACAGGGTGGAGACTTTCTCCCCAGCAACTGACCAGTCACCAGCTGGCCCTGGCTGAGGGGGAGGTGTTAGCTCAGGTTGGACAATGCCTTCTAATCAGAGATTTTAGCAAACATACCTTTCAGCTGGGCAAAGGAATACTTGAGTCCTAAAGGTAACTCCAAATGTCTGAGTTGTTCCGAATAACATCCATCATAGAAATGTTGGACTGCTGTGTCAAATATATAGTCTAGGGGCTGGTAAGATGGCTCAGCGGGTAAGAGTACTGACTGCTCTTCCGAAGGTCCTGAGTTCAAATCCTAGCAACCACATAGTGGCTCACAACCATCAGTAGTGAGATATGACACTCTCTTCTGGTGTGTCTAAAGACAACTACAGTGTACTTACATATAATAATCAACAAAATCCTAAAAATAAAAGATAGCCTAGAACAGTCTAAGTCTTTACCATGGTCTGCAGACCCTAACCTGATCTGGCTCCTGACCCCATCTATGTATCACCTCCCAATTTCTCAGTCACTTCCCCTAACCTGCACCTTGTTCTTACAGCATCGGTTCTTTACCTGTGGGTAGGGAGTCCTTAGGGGGTCACATATCAGATATCCCGCATACGCATATCAAATATTTACATTATGATTCATAACAGTAGCAAAATTATAATGAAGTAGCAATGAAGTAATTTTATGGTTGGGGGTCACCACAACATGAGGAAGTGTGTTAAAATTGAAAACCACTATCCTAGCTAGCATATTCTGAGCCCCTCAGTACCAATGACTGCTGTTCTCTCTCCTGGAATGTGTGTTCCATAAACCATAGGTCTCCTCAGATTTCAACTCTGATAAGGCTATCTTAGCTTATCAAAAGTATCTCTCTCACCTTGCTGTCTATTTCTTTGTTCAATCTCATGAGTCTTGTTACCACCTGACATTTTATTATAGGCCTCTTTGATTTTTGTCTATCTTCTGATCACAAAAGGAAAATCAAGTCAGAGTCTGGTTTGTTGACTCAGTGATACATAAGACTTCTAGAGTAGTGTGCGGCACAGAATATGGATTCAGTAATATATAGTGAATCAACAGATTAATTCCTCTGTGATGAATTTCCTGAAGTAGAAAAGGTTAAGCAGAAATGAAGAAGCTTAGTAATGATATTTGGAAAACCAGAGACTTGGAGCCAATGTGTTCCAACCCTCAGTACAAACCCTGTGCTTCAAAGGACTTATGACTGATACTTATTATCTCGTATCAGCTTGGAATCAATATTTAGAAACTTAATTTACTTGTAGCAAGCCGTTTCTGACTGTCCAATTTTGTACAGCCATATCTTTGTTCATTTGTGAGGGGAATTTGTCATCATAACCAGGTCCTGTTGAGAGAGGGGCGATCAAGAATAGTACTGGAGATAGCTTCCAGCTAACCATTCTCCTTCTGCAATACCTGGATCAAAATCAGGGTGGGGTTTTCAATTGTTCTCTCCTTGGATGTTACCAAATATCTTACTTTAGGATTCTAGATTACCAAGGTGGGCAAAGGACTTCAGTGGCCCTGGTCCAGCAGTGCTCTGGGCAGTTGGAGCTCTTAGCAGATCAGTCCCTGCTAAGGAAGTAGCCTCCCTCCCCCTATTTAATGATGTTCTGGGGGTGGGGATCCAGACCTTAGAGGGGATGCCCAGTCTCAGTTTCCTGTAAAGGCAGCTAAATGCTGGTGTGGTGTAGTGTTGCTAACCAAGATCAGAGGTGACAGGACTGATGTCATGGAGACTTCGGGAATCACGACCACACACAGGGAAGCAGCTGGACCAAGGTCACACAACCCGGCCCCTGTAGTTGGGGCTCCTTTATCTGATCTCTACAGAATACCTACAGTTCTGTTGTACCTCACTGAGAAGTATCAAGAGCTTAAGGCTCATGAGAGACCCCGCATGTCATAGATGATAGCAGAAACAGAGGTTTCACTAACGGAGTGAAGTCAGAGGGGCCTCGAGTGGGGTGGTGCAGCCATAGTTTCCATTGCCATGGGCACATAGAGACATCCCTCAGACCCTTCCAGCAGGAGCTAGGGCAAGGAACATAACCATTATGATCTATGGGATCAAGGGTCACTGTGATTTTTCCTCAGTTTAGATGTGACTCTTTTTTGCGTTGGAAGCCGGGTGACTTTTAGGTTAAGAGGTGATAGTCCTGGGAGCACTGCTTCTTAAAGGCCTTGATTTCCATTCCAAATAGAGCACATCTGTGTTCAGAGTCACTTTTCTTACTTTCCTGCAAACTGTGACTTCTATACCTTAAAAATACAAGTTCTAGCCCTGCAGGCTTGAATCAATGTGCAATGACTGGAGCCTAGATGCCCTTGCATTGCCGTGGCAAATGTATAACGCTACTTTGCTCTGCCTTTTAATCCACTGATGATGGATGCTCTGAGCCACTGGGCTCCTCTTGTTTCTCTAACTTTCACTCAAAAGAAACAATGGCTGGCGTCTCCCTTTGCTCTTACCTTATCACAATGCCTTTTCCTTTGGGTTTTAGTAAATATTTTATGTTTCTTTCTTTTAATCCACTCTCCTTTAATATTAAATACCTAATGATATAGAATATAAAATATACCTTGTTATCAAAGAAGGGGGAAATTGAGGCACATAAGCTAATGACATGGCTGGAGAACCACAGTGTGGGACCCCAAGTGTTTTTCTGATTACCACTTAACGTTCCTTCAACTATTTTTGTAGCCGTAGCCTTGTTGATTCCCTTGGGCATGATTCTTGGGTCTAACCCTAGTGACATACCATCATTGCTTGCTGAACTTTGATCAACTGTGGCCAGTTGATAGTTGGTAAAAATTGGCTCTTTTTCTGAGTGCCAGCATCAAATGTCCTCAGAGCACACCACTTGCAATAACATTGACGACTGAGGACCAGCTCAGATCCTCCAGCAGGAGGGAACACCTGCCTGGCTGCCTGCGGAGTACCCACCTGGTCTTAATTCACACGTGTTCCCCCCACAGCTCCCAATGTTAGAGCACTTGAAGTCCACAGCAGGTTCCTTTCCTCAAGTCCCAGGCTGGAGCTGGTATTCTGACAGGGAATGCGACTGATCTCTGAGCTTTCCTCATGGCCTTGTCTGAGGTAAGAGTGGCAAGGTGTTTAAAAGCAAGTTAGAGTCTGCAATTGTTTTTTATTGAGCATGAGAGGGCCATTGGAACTGAGTTTTTAATTAAAACAGAGCAGGCTAGTCAAGGAAGTAGAGGCTTCAAACAGCCTAGTTCAGGGAACTTGGTTCCTGGTTTTTGGCATGATGGGGCCCCTCCTGAACACATCAGACAGTTCAGCTGCCTGTGCTTGGGGAGTTCAAAGCACAAGCTACTTCTTTTCTTTCTTTCTTTTTTAGCGTTTTTTTTTTTTTTTTTTTTTTCGAGACAGGGTTTCTCTGTATAGCCCTGGCTGTCCTGGAACTCACTTTGTAGATCAGGCTGTCCTTGAACTCAGAAACCTGCCTGCCTCTGCCTCCTGAGTGCTGGGATTAAAGGCGTGGGCCACCATGCTTGGCTCCCCCTCCCCCCTCGGTTTTTTTGAGACAGGGTTTCTCTGTATAGCCCTGGCTGTCCTGGAACTCACTTTGTAGACCAGGCTACAAGCTCCCTCTTTATCAGGCTTCCCCGTGCCAAAAACTCAGTTTCAGCTCTGAGTCATTAATGACAATGTTCTCCCCACCACAACCTTTACTGATGTTTCATTAACAAGACTAACAACAGTCCTTAGGAATGATGTTCCCGCGCTCAGTAGAAGCCCATGCCATGGGATTCCAGCACACTTCTTACTCTTTACATTTAGAGTTGTTTCCCATACTTTTTTTTCCCACTGTGTGTTGAGTTGATAAACTTGGTCACTACTGGTATTTGGTGTTTTTTCCCTTAGCCCAGGGTAGCTTGGGTAACACCCCACCTCACCCCCACTTTACCCCTCTTCCTTCACATCCCCAAACATTTGCTGGTCCTGACTCATTCTCTGTGTTATTTCTGCAAAGCCTTCTTTGAAACTCTCTACCTGGTGTTCTGTAGTAGATTAGTCATTGCCATTCAGGTAAATAAATGTGAGTGGACAGACAGAAGGATGGGCAGACAGATGGAGATCAAGCAAGATGAAGTCAATCTTTTAAGACAAAGTCTCTCCATATAGCCCAGATTTGTCATGAACTATACGTTATCCTGCCTTGATCTTGGGGATGCTCAGCCCATTCTATGAAAAAAAAAATTGAAATAAATGAGACTTGGAAGCCTCAAAGGGACAGGACAGGTGTTTAATTTCTAACAAGGGGAAAAATATGCTGTATGTATTGGGAATTTTTTTCAGGGCCCCCTCCCCCCCCCCCCCCCCCATAATTCCTAGTACAGGGTGACCTAGCGAACTGTAGAAGGTACCATGCAATTCTGTAGGATCAAGGGTTTTGGTGCCAGCACACAGGGGATGGCAAAGTTTAGAGAAGAGATGAAAGAGGATGGAAGAAGCCGTTAAGTCCTCTGACCACTCAGCTACAGCAAGGCCTCCATGGTAGCAAAATGTCGGCTGTCACTGTGATGGCTTATATATGCTCTGCCCAGGGAGGGGCACAATTAGGTGTGGCCCTGTTGGAGTAGTTGTGGCCTGTCACTGTGGGTGTGGGCTATAAGACCTAGCTGCCTGGAAGCCAGTCTTCTATTAGCAGCCTTCAGATGAAGATTTAGAACTCTCAGCTCCTCCTGCACCATGCCTGCCTGGATGCTGCCATGCTCCCACCTTGATGATAATAGACTGAACCTCTGAACCTGTAAGCCAGCCCCAATTAAATGTTGTCCTTATAAGACTTTGGTCATGGTGTCTGTTCACAACAGTAAAATCCTAAGATAGTTACATATGACCTTGATCTCTCCTTCCAACTTTCTTTTTTTTTTTTTTTTTTAAGAAAAGTTAATTTATTTACATAAAACACTTCCCGCCTCCTGGTCTACCCTCACGGAGACACTCCCCCAACCCCTCTCTCCTCCTTTGAGAGGGTGCCCCCTCCCCCAGGTATCTCCCACCCTGGTGCTTCTTCCAAATTTCTTAGTTCGTTACTTTTCTGTCTTTGCCTCACTGGGTGCCACAAGGCAGGAAGGACAAGGTGATACCCACTGGTGTCCAGCCAGTACATCATTCCTGCATATTGACCCCGGAGGTCAGTGCCAGTCCATCTCTCGATGCCGGAGGGAAAACCCTCAAAGAGATGCCACAGGAATTCCTGCTTCACCCTCAACATCCATTACCTTTGTTTGCTTCCCATTTGATTATCTGAAAATTCAAACCCCACAACCACCACACAAACATGTTTTGATTATCAACCTTAAGATCTAAGCATAGAAATAAAACCCAAGTCTGTCTTTCCCATGTTTTCCCATGTTTTCAGTTCACTTCCAACAGTGACTAGCTTTCCTTTTCTTAAGCACTTAGGATCCTAGAGGAAGTTCCACAAAAGGGTCTTGCTTTCTATTTTAAGATGTAAATGTCATCAGATAATGTGGCATTTTCAGTAAATTACTCTTTGCTTGCATTGATATTGCTTTCCTTGTCTATTTATACAGATTGGCTGCAACTCGCCTCGCTGCTGCATGCGGAACGGCTGTGGGTAGTGGCGTGTTTAACATCTGCCTTATTTGTAGAAATTCAGGCTGCTTACAGGGCTTTGCCACTAGAGACGACATAGCCACAGAGATCCCTGAGCTTACTCGTCGGTGGCTGAGTGAGAATGTTTCTATGAAGCATTAGACATTATAGTAGCTGGATAGTAAATTTTAGTGCACACCAGCAAATTATCCTTTGAAAGACCCCTTAAAGCAATTTCTAATTCCATCAGTCAGATCCCTGAGTACCATTTATTACTTTCTGGATAATATTTTGTCATTTCTTATATTAAAATTTTCATATTTATCATATATATTTATTTAGTCACTCACTGTCTTCTTTGACAAATGTGTTCTGAGTCCCCTCACCCTACCCTGTTTCATCCTAGACAATAGGAGATACAGGCAAGAAGGGCTTGTAAAGACAGCAGATTTGGGCCTTTTGGTGTTAATGCAAGCCTTTAATCCCAGCACTTGAGGGGCAGAGGAAGGTCGATCTCTGAGTCTGAGGCCAGCTTGGTCTACAGAGCAAGTTCCAGTGCAGCCCAGATTACACAGCAAAACCCTGACTAAATGAAACAAAACAAAACAGAACCAAATAAAACAAAACAGAAGATAGCAGCTTTGTAATAGTAACCAGCAGTGTCAGGGATGACCCTCTGCCTGCTGTGGATGCCCCTTACAAGGAGACTCTGCTCTTGTCCCTAGAGAGCCATCAGACTGCCACTGCAGAACTGCTGGGGGGTGGGGATGGGGGTGGTGCTCATAATCACAGAAGAGACTCTGGATCACTCCAGAGAGGGCATGGCTGGAGGATTTGGGAGGTGTGGAGAATGGCCAACTTCAGGCAAGGGTAAAGACAGGGTGGCTTTACCCACTTCAGGGTATCTCTGGACTCAGTTGGGTACTACTACAGGTTGAGCTGGGAGGGCCACAGTACAGTTTTCATCATCATACTTGGTGAATAATTGAATGGACGAGCATGAAGGGTCTGCTAGGACAGTGACAGTGACGACTAATGATTTCCAGCTCCATCGATTGTTGAATCGTTAGGTTGTGAGCCATTGAGAAGAAAGTTGCCATTCTAACCGGAAGATGCTATTGATTACAAATACATCCTGCTTTAATAGATGTAAAAATGTGCAAACAAAGAGTCTTGGGTCCTATAAAATATGTTAATAAAGTTAATTTATGGCAACAATTCCCAACTCCAAAATACTTACAGTGTACGCAATACTCTAAAACCCTTCTACATTATCTTATTTAGTTTTTTACAAAAGTTTGATAGCTCTTCTTCTAAAACAAGTAAATAAAACTCATAAAACAAACTCAACACAGTGCTCTCTGACTTGTAGCGCTCACCAATTCCCGAAGTGTAAATGCACCTAGATGGTCATTTTTGACGTCTCAGTAGGAAGCCACTGAATGTAGAATAGGGAAGAAAAGCAGAAACCCAATCCCTGCAAGCCAACGGCAACTGGCCCAGACACTGCTGGAGACAAGGATGAAAATGAAAGGTTCAAAGCTCCACTTAGAATTGTTGTGCCCCTTTTTTGTGAACCTCAAAGGACCACCAAGGAGCCAGTTCTGATGCAATCACACTAGGGTCTCTACTACAAGTTTGAGCTTACTCACCCACCGCCTACCCCAACTCAGCAGGATGAGTTGGCGAAGCAACCCCCAAGCCCTCGATAGGACAAGGTTTTATAGGAAATGGTGAGCAAATGAGGGGGTGTCTAGCCTGGCAAGCGTCTAAGTGAATGACTCTTGGAAGCCGAGAGGTGGGTGCTCTGAAGCAAAACCGTGAACCATCACGAAGAGTCTGAAAGGACATCTGAAACAATCAGACTGATCTTTGAGTGACTGTTGCTAGGAAGTAGCTAGGGAGTAACTTCGGGGGGGGGGGGATGTGAGGGGAGGAGGGTTATGGGCCAAGGACAAGCCTTGGAGTCCTTCCTGGTACTTGGAAGCAGCTTTGGTTCAGCTACAGGTCAGGTTTCTCTCAAGATGGAGATTCAACACTGAAGAGCAACACCCAACTGTTACTGCCATACCACAGAGGAGGTAACCGAGGTTTAGGGGAGGTGACATAATTTGCTCAGGACTAGGTAGCTAGTAAATTGAACTTGGCACCTCCTTGTCTCCTTATGAAACCATCAGTATCAGCAGCGGGTGAGGAAAGATGACTACACTGAGCAGTTAAGTTCAGTTGACCTCTTGTGAGCCTGCAGTGTCCTTGAGACTCATGGGGACAACTGAGCTCAATTCTACCCGCTCCCTGTCCTCTTTCCTCCATGGATATATTTATTCTTTTGCTTTACTTCAATGTAGCAAATGCCTTGGAGCATTTTCAACAGACAAAGCATTATCTGAGGCACCATCTAAGGGCATGGCAAGGCACCCCTCCCTTCCACTTCCCCGGGAAGGGGAGAAGAACTGACTGCTTAGTATATATTGGAACTGTCAAAAGTACATGAAATTGCCTATGAAAAATGTGAAGCCTAAATCAGGATTCAGTTTGTGTTGGGGTTAAATAATAGATCATTTTTAACTCAAGGAAGAAAATTAAAATCTACTACCACACACTTTCTTCTTTTCTCCTAAACATTTTTAATTAAACTCCACAGTAGAAGGCAGGATAAAGACAGCATCTCTCTGACTTTTTTCATTATCCAACCCCTTGGCACGAGTATGTGATTAGATTGATTGGACCTTTCGAGCCTGGGGAAGCGCTGTGAAGTTTATGTTGTCCCAGAAAAGATGTTATCATTCAAAGGATGAACGACCCAAGGGTGGAGTGTGCTTGAGGATCCGGTCTGCAAATTTACGGTTCTGGGATGGAAATGACTACGTCTGCGCCTCTGCTGCTGCGTGTATCTCATACTCTGTTCCTGAGGAGTGGATTGTATCCAGATGGGGTCGGTCACTGCCTATACCAAGAGCATGCCCCATGTTTAATTGATTTCTTTGCATCCGTGCCCTGTGTCCTTTTGCTGTGCTTAGCTCTTCCTCCACGTAGGTTCTCAGTGGCCTGATCTGATTGTGGGAGCAGCACCAGCAAGCCTGGCCACCAGCCAGATGAGGAACTCTTGAATGGAACTCGTCACACACTGAAATGGTGCCAACTTGCAGGCAGAAACCAACGTGGCTTTGGAGACACGGTGTCCCTGGTGAGTGGGAGTGAGAGAGACTTCTTGGCATTTGTAGAATCCCAGCTGTTGTAGACAGTGACATCAACTTGCCTGGCTTTGGTGACAGTCATCTGAGTTCGGGGTCACAGTACTTTAAATAGATTTGGCTTATTGTCTCTACTATTCTCTGCTGGTAAGCTGTGGCTAAGGACCTCAGAGGTAGCTGTGTATTTCTGAAGGCAGACTTACCCAGTTCTACGAGAAGGAATGTATTGGATCACATGGCCGTGTGATTCACCTACAAACTGGAAATTCAACTTTAGTTGGAAACTGGCCTACCAGGAGAACAAAGGCCACACAGAAGTTTCTAAGAAGAGAGTAGCTCTTTCCAGGGGGCCGTGGGCCATTTCAATCATGCAGACTTGCAGGTTCAGCAAGGAGGCTGAGTCCAAAGAGAAACGTTAGGTTTCTCTTCTAATTACTTGTCCTACTGACACACAAACTTGGATTAAGAAGAAAGAGGGTAGACTGAGCTGAGACATTGTGATACTTACACTTAGTCCCAAATACAAAAAAGACTGATCATTTGTTTTTCTTTGTTTTATATTTTCCATGGAAAAATGCATGAGATTGATTTGTTTACTTATTAATCTATCTATCTATCTATCTATCTATCTATCTATCTATCTATCTTCAAGACAGGATCTTTCTTGGCTATCCTGGAACTCACTATGTAGATCAGGCTAGCCTGAAATTCACAAAGGTCTGACTGCCTCCACCTCCCAACTACTAGGGTTAAAGTTGTGTGCCACCATGCTCTGCTTAGGAGACAATTGTCACTCAATTGCCTTCAAACCTCTCGACCTTCCAGTTGCGTATTGAATGTTTGTCTTTGTGTCCAGCAATGTGCAATAAGTGCACATTGGTATACAGTGCAGCAGACCCCCAGCTCTTGAGAGACCCACACAGTCGTCAGACACATATATGTGCACATATAGCACAGCAGAAGAGGAGGGAGGGGAACTCCAGAGGAGGTATCACTTTTTCATGGTGACAGGTGGCAAGCTGTGGCTAACTTTTTTTTTTTTTTAAAAAACTTCCTGGACGGCTGGAGGACTGAGCGGGCCGAACGGGGCCGGCTGGAGCGAGCGGGGTCAACAGGAGCGAGCAGGGTTGACCGGAACAAGGGGAAAAACAACAACAACAACAACAACAACAACAACAACAACAACAACAAAAAACAAACTTCCCTTCCTCTGTTCTCACTCTCTAGAAGGAGGAGCAGAACTGGGACGGATGAACACGAGGGATTCCAGGAAATTGAATAGTGAGAGACACAGTGGCTTGACTGACCGAAGCAGCCAGACTTTGAAACTTGGTGCTGCAATTTCCAACCAGGCACTGGTGGACTCCCTAAATCATCCTGTGGCTTCTACTGCCTTTCTCCATGTCTCACGCTCAGTATAGCCTTCAAGTTCCAACCCTTTCTGCTAAAGTGCTCAACTCCATGCTGTGCCTGGTTTGGCTTCAGCCATCACTTACTGAGTCATGCAATGGCCTCCGCAATACCTGTATGTACTCTGATTTTCCTGGCAAGCAGAGATGGGAAGGGAAAGGAAGTCCCCCTGTGAACCCCGGTAGGTGGCACAGTCTCGTGCAAACTCATGTTTGTTGGCATTCAGAGCCTGGGCTCTCCTGTTGGAGTTTTGCAGAATGTAGGGGGTGCTGACAGAGGAAGTGACAGCTGCCAGAATACCCAAAGGGCACATCTGGGACTTTCCTCAATGCTTACTTGCATGATAAGCTTTCTTTGTTAGAGTTTCTATAGATCTTAGATGCCCTTGTCATGGAATAGTTTCTACTCCAGTCTCTTGGAGTCCGGAGGGCCCAGGCTGGAGCGGTTACCTCTTCCTGGCAGCTGCACCTCTGAGGCTGGAGGCCACAGATAGGCTTTCTTTCTGACCAGATCACAGTACTTCAGCCATCTGTCCCATGAAGCAAGCCCCCTTGGAGGTCCAAGAGGCTTGATCTTGGATTTGGGAAGATGACATTCTTTTGTGGGGGCAATCCATACATTTGGAAAGACTGGAGAGATCAAATTTGGGTATATCCTTGGATAAAAATGTATGACCAAGTTTTTATAGAATGGAGGTTTATTTTTTAATTTTTTATTTTATTGAAAATAGATTTTTTTCATATAATATATCTTGATTACTGTTTTCCCTCCCTCTACTTCTTCCAGTTCCTTCCCACCTCTCCTCCTCTATAGATTTATCCCCTTTCTGTCTCTCATTAGAAATCAAACAGGCTTCTAAGAGATGATAATAAAATAAAATATAACAGAAGAAAACAAAACTGAACACATTGGAAAAGGACAAACAGACAGGAGAAAAAGAGCCCAAGAAAAAGCACAGGAAACAAATAAAAGACACAGAGACTCACTCATTCTCACACTTAGTAATCCTATTAAAACACAAACCCCAGCCAGGCAGTGGTGGCTCATGCCTTTAATCCCAGCACTTGGGAGGCAGAAGCAGGAGGTTTTCTGAGTTCAAGGCCAGCCTGGTCTACTGAGTGAGTTCCAGGACAGCCAGGGCTACACAGAGAAACCCTGTCTCGAAACAAACAAACAAACAAACAAACAAACAAACAAACAACCCCCAAACAAAAACAAAAACAAAAGAACCCCACAAACCCTAAATCCATAATATAGTCATAAGGGACCTATAGAAGAAAGGAAGAGGGACAGGGACAGGAGGAGGGAGATGGACTGAGATAGGGAAACAGAGAGACAAAGAGAGAGAGACACACTCAAAAAGAATAAAAAAATTAAAGAAAGATGAAATTAAAAATAGAATAGAAGAGGAAAAGTCACCATGAAAGAATGAGCCTCCTCCAAAGATGCCATTGAGTTCATTTTCTGTGGGCATCCACTGCTGGGCATCCACTGCTGGGCACCCACTGCTGGGCACCCACTGCTGGGCACCCACTGCTGGGCATCCACTGCTGGGCACCCACTGCTGGGCATCCACTGCTGGGCACCCACTGCTGGGCATCCACTGCTGGGCATCCACTGCTGGGCACCCACTGCTGGGCACCCACTGCTGGGCATCCACTGCTGGGCACCCACTGCGGGGCATCCACTGCTGGGCACCCACTGCTGGGCATTCACTGCTGGGCATCCACTGCTTGGCATCCACTGCTGGGCACGGAGCCCACCCTTAGGAGTAGTGAGACTCCCTCGAGAAAACTAAATTTTCTCTCTTTCTTTCTTTCTTTCTTTCTTTCTTTCTTTCTTTCTTTCTTTCTTTCTCTCTCTCTCTCTCTCTCTCTCTCTCTCTTTCTCTCTCTCTTTCTTTTTTCCTTCGAGACAGGGTTTCTTTGCAAGTGGTTATCAAATGAAGATAGATTCTGGGTTAGGCATGGAGAGATATGTCCACTTCTTTCTGCTCTAGGACCCCATGTAGTACAGACCCCTGCACATGCCACCTGTTTCTATGAGTTTATATGCACACTGGCCCCTGTTGTGTTTAGAAGGCCTGTTTCTTTGGTATTCTTCATTCACTATGGCTCTATACTCTTTCTGCCTCCTCTTCCACAGGTTCCCCTAAGCCCCAAGGAGAAGAATTTGATGGAGACATCTTGTTTAGGGCCCCAAGGTTTCTCACTCTCTGCATATTGTCTGGATATGAGACTCTTTATTTGCTCTCATCTGCTGCAGGAGGAAGCTTCTCTGATCAAGGAACTTGATCTTGGTCAAGGAACTAATCTATGAATATAGCATAATGTCTACATTCATACATAGAATATTAGACAGCTGTTAAAAATTTGAAATTTGCAGGTAAAGATTGGAATTAGAAAAAAAATCACTCAGAGTGAGGTAATCCAGACCCAGAAAGACAATTAAGGTATGTATTCACTTACATGTGGATATTAGCTGTTAATTCAATGATAAGCGAGCTACAATCCATAGAATCACAGAAGTTAGATTCAGAGAAGGGATTGGAGGGAGTGGATAGGTCTCCCTAGGAAAGGGAAATAGAGATAGTTATGGATGGATGGGGTGAGATGAGGGGGACTGAAACAGGAGGGTCAGCAGGGAGGGCAAAGAAGAGACAGATGAAGGAAAACACAGAGAGAGAGAGCGCCTGCGCACGTGCGCGCACGCGTGAGAGAGAGAGAGAGAGAGAGAGAGAGAAAGAGAGAGAGCTAGCTAGCTGAAAATAAGGGCTATTTGAGGGGTGATATGGAAACTTAATACAGTAGAAATTTCCTAAAAATACATATATATGAAGGTGATCTAAATGGAACCACCAAATAACAGGAAAGCTAGAGCCCCAACTGGATATTTCTCATCATCAAATGAAGACTTCCTGGAATAGCTTATATCAATGGAGTTCTTGGCCAAAAGGATGGAAATCCCCAAAGAATCGAGATTATTTCCAACATTATTGATCACTTTCCACAAACTTACAGCATGGCCCTGTTGCTGAAGACAACACCTATGTAACTCATTGAGCATGGAGAATCCCAGCTGGTGCCTATGTAGAGCCTTCACCCTTACATGCTAATTAAAGTTCATGGTACCAGAAGGTACCCTGCTCACTAGCAAAAGAGAACCATCAACATCAACCCAGCTACAAACCCTTTGATCTACAACTCTGTCCTGCCTATGAGATATGGTAATGTGATAATGGCATAAAGCTTGTAGGAGTAACCAACTAATAACTGATTTGACTTAAGACACACTACATGAGATGGAACCCATACTGGATACTGCTTGAGTGACCAAGAACCAAAGACTAGAAAGCCAAGAGGCCTAGGGTAAAGCCTTTAGTATAACTACTGTTATACTAAAGAATGTAGCAATAAAATAACTCCTAATGACATTCTGCTATACTCATAGAAGGGAGGCTTAAACAGGTCATATAGGCACTGCTGGAGTAGAAGCCTGAGGAAGAGTGGCTTTTTTTCAGATCATATGGAAAAGAGGTAGAAACACTTTTACTGCCAAGACAGATGACAAGGATAGTGAGAGAAAATCCAAGGGCATATTACAGTAGGCTTGATGGATGTCGGCCCAAAATCTAACTCAATATTTGGACGCTATAAATTGTGTTAAGAAATATAAGACCAAATAAACCTCTGGGACTGTGTGTGAGTGATTCAAGATGGCTGAGCTTAAACTGCTGTTGATAAAATTGATGGGGGCAGAATAATGGTGTTAGAAATTTGACAACATTCTAATAAATCAGGCACAGACCTACATTAACTTAGAAAGTCTTTCCAGAGCCCACAGGCTGAGTTTGGTTGAGGTCAGTGGCTCAGGTGGAAATGGAGGCCAGAGCATGGACTCATATTTGTGTCTCTAGGAGGTGTGTGTGTGGCAATTTGGGAAAGATGTCTGCTCTGACTATCAGCATCATTATTGACATCACTGTCCAGCCTGTAAGGCCATGTGCCATACTGTGCCAACATCATGCACTTAGCCGCTCTGTTTCATTACCACTTAGTATGGAAACAGTCCATCTGCCTCAGGTTTCCATTGCTGTGAGAAGATGACCAAAAGCAAGTGGAGAGGAAAGGGTTTATTTCAGCTTACAAGTCTCAGTTACATTCCATCACTGAGTACAGTAATAGCAGGGACCTGGAAGGGGAATGGAAGCAGAGGCCATGGAAGAATGCTGCTAATTGGCTTGCTCTCCATTTCTTGCTCAACCTGCTCTCTGATACAACCCAGGACCACAAACCTTCCTGAAAGGGACTGGAGCTATATGGGAAGAAATGGCAGGAGAAAACAACAACAACAACAAAGAACAAGACCAAGACAGATTTCTGATCAAGGCCTAATGTTTACTAAGAGTCTGAGCTTATAAAGGGGGAAGGCCCTTCCCCTGCCACTCCAGGTTTCTTGATGCTTTGTTGCCAAGTTGTTAGCACTAGGTTGCCAATGGACAGGTTGTCAGCTATCTCAGGAATATCTCAGGAAGACAGACAGGTTCAGCCTCTCAGTGGGTAGCGGTGTCTTGGAGAAGGGCACAGGTGACAGAACAATATACTTATCTAGGTCTGAAGACTCCACCCTAGGTGGTCTCATTCACAGTGGCAGAACAGGTCTGAGTCAGCCTGCTCAAGGCTGGGGGCGGCTACAATGCCTAATACTTACACCAAAAGATTAGAGTATGGTGTCTGTGGAGTTGTCTCCTTGGGTAAAAGCACACACTCACTGTGCATGCTTGAGACCCTGACTTTGAATCCTCAGAAGTCACAAAAGCAGACATGGTAGCACATGCCTGGATCTCAGTGCTCAGACGTAGGTAGGAGGTAAGGCAGAAACAGAATCCCGGGAGCTTGGGGGTCAGCTGGCCTGTCATACACCAGCAGCAAACAAGAGACTGCCTCAAACAAGGTGAACAGTGGGGACTCACACTGAGGTTGTCCTCTGACCTCTGTCCGTGTCTCCTGGCACACATGTGCCTACACTCACACACAAGTGCACACATATACTAAGTTTTCAAATGTCAAGGAAACTATAACAGCAGGTATATGATGTATCCTGTATAGGCCCAGAAAGCAATGGATTATGGGAGCACCTAGAAGCATCCCTCCAATTCAGATGATCCTCTCTCAACATTCTCTTGATTAAAATGAAATCCTTCAAGTGCATCTCTCTTCCCTCAAGCTGTCACTCTTGGCTAGTGACCCCATAATAGACTGTGTCATAATTTCTTTGTGCCACTAGATTCTTACACACACACACACACACACACACACACACACACACACACACACACACTAATTCAACACCCAGAACTTGTCCATGTTCAGGAAGCACTTGTGGACTGAAATCATCCAAAAGAGGAGTTTGTGGGAGGATTAGCATCTCCCTGACCTGTAGGACATGGCTCATCAGCCTTTCAAAGGTTCAAAACTCGTATGTGTCTTCCAGATAGTGCCAATGTCCCAGGGAAGGTCAAGTTTTCATCTGAGACCAGTGACTCAGAAGGGCTACAACCACAGGGCCATATGTCCCTTTAGACAGCAAGATGCCCACTGCAATTTGGTTAACATGTATTCATTACTAATAGTAACTTAATATTAAGTCTTAATTCAACAGCATAAATATATTATTAAAATTAATAACAAGTTCAACTCTGGGGAGAAAGGGAAGAAGAAGAAGGCTAGGCTAGGGGAAAGCAAGGGCTTACGAATCATGTACAGACATGAATGCACACAGGCCTTGACTTTGGCTTGTTAGTGAATCTCAAAAGCCCACAAACACTAGCTGATTCAGATGACATAAGTTTAGGATAAGGATTAAGACTTCGTTTTTATGTCATGTATTAATAGGTGAGAGGGTTGGAATAACAGATGCTAGGAATGATTAAGAGAGAACGTGAATTCAAATCTTGCCTCTTTTTAAAATGTGTACACTCACCAAGCATCTTATTTTTTTTTTATTCTTGTATTTATTTATTTATTTTATTAGATATTGTCTTTAATTTACATTTCAAATGTTATCCCTTTCCTAGCTTCCCCTCTGAAAACCCCCTATCCTCTCCCCACTCACCTTGCTCACCAACCCACCCATTCCCACTTCCTGGCCCTGGAATTCCCCCTACACTACGGCCTATAGCCTTCACAGGACCAAGGGCCTCTTCTGACCTACTGATGACCATCTAGGCCTTCCTCTGCTACATGTGCAGCTGGAGCCATGAGTCCCACCATGTGTATTCTTTGGTTGGTGGTTTAGTCCCTGGAAGCTCTGGAAGTATTGGTTAGTTCATATTGTTGTTTCTCCTATAGGGCTGCAAACCCCTTCAGCTTCTTGGGTCCTTTCTTTAGCTCCTTCATTGGGGACTCTGTGCTCAGTCCAATGGATGGCTGTGAGCATCCACCTCTGTATTTGTCAGGCACTGGCAGAGCCTCTCAGGAGACAGCTATATCAGGCTCCTGTCAGCAAGCACTTGTTGGCATCCACAATAATGTCTGTGTTTGGTGACTGTATATGGGATGGATCCCCAGGTGGGGCAGTCTCTGGATGGTCATTCCTTCAGTCTCTGCTCCACACTTTGTCTCTGTAACTCCTTCCATGGGTGTTTTGTTCCCCTTCTAAGAAGGATTGAAGTATCCACACTTTTTTGGTTTTCCTTCTACTTGAGTTTCATGTCTTTTGCAAATTGTATCTTGGGTATTCTGACCAAGCCTGCTCAGTCAGTCAACGGGCTCTCCAGCGCAGGAGTGAGGATTGAAAAGAAAGAGACAATTAGACAATGCTGCAGCGTGACCCCAGTCAATTCTGAGACTGAAGGCAAATTTTTATTTTTCAACCCACTTTTTATATCATATTAATTACATGCAAGTATTTTGGGTGAGCAGTACAATAAGGAACTAACAAAGCAGCAAGTGAAATCCTGAAATTACTCCCATGACAGTTGTTAAAAAGGGCTTGTCATAATGACCGAAATACTTGAGCCCACTTCCTCGTCCAAGCCCAAAATCTTGCCTGAAGCCTAGTTCTTCTGTTCCACCCTAAGACTAAACTTCCTGCCTTACCTTGCTTCTCTATTACAGACTGAAGTTAGATTCTTGCTGAAACTTACTTCCTTATTATGCCCTAATATTAGACTCCTGCCTGAGTTTACTTCCAATGTCAGATTCCTGTCTGAAGCCCACTTCTTTGTCCTTAGCCAATTTTCAGACTCCTTCCAAGAGGTACCCCAAAAGGCTTTCCACAGTATTCTGAGTTTCTGGGCTAATATCCACTTATCAGTGAGTGCATATCATGTGTGTTCTTTTGCGATTGGGTTACCTCACTCAGGATGATCTCCCCCAGATCCATCCATTTGCCTAAGAATTTCATAAATTCATTGTTTTTAATAGCTGAGTAGTACTCCATTGTGTAAATGTACCACATTTTCTGTATCCATTCCTCTGTTGAAGTATTGGTACAGTTACAGGCAGGTAGATCAATGAAATAGAATTGAAGATACAGAAATGAACCCACACACCTATGGTCACTTGATCTTTGACAAAGGAGCTAAAAACCATTTAGTGGGAAAAAAGACAGCATTTTCAACAAATGGTGCTGGCTCAAGTGGTAGTTAGCATGTAGAAGAATGCAAATGGATCCATTCTTATCTCCTTGTACAAAGCTAAAGTCCAAGTGGATCAAGGACCTCCACATAAAACCAGATACACTGAAACTAGTAGAAAAGAAAGTGGGGAAGAGCCTAGAGCACATGGGCACAGGGGAAATTTTCCTGAACAGAACACCAATGGCTTATGCTCTAAGATCAAGAATTGATTCTTGTTTTTATTACCACTAAACAGGCCTCATATCAGAAACCCCTGGGCTGTCACCTGCCATTGTATTGTTGACATGACATGGCCAAGTTAGACTGCCCTATGTGTGTGTGTGGGGGGGGGGGCAGGTATTCTACAGTGCCTAATGATATGTGTGACTTGCTGAGATAGCACAGCCTTGCTTGTCTTCATTCAGTTCTACACCCTAACTGATCATGAGTGGGCCTTGAAGAAGTCATTGCCAACCATGGGCAAGGTTTCCTAGTTCTAGGGAAGGGTTGGGCTGGTGGAGTCTCAAGCAAGTACTGATGTCAGGGTTGCTAAGTTAGATATAAGGCTTAAAAAAATCAAGTTGGAGAACTTTGACACTTTTTCAGGTACAAACTGCAATTTCTATGGTTTACATTTAAAGTGCCTCGCTCAAATAGCTCCTGCATTGAAAACTTGGTCCCCTAATGGTATCACTATTTTGGGAGGTTATAGGCCTTCCTGGAGGAATGAGATCACTGGAGTTGGTGCTTTGGTATGGAATCTTGTCCAGAGCTTCTGTGTGTTTCTATGTTTTTTTTTTTTTTTAATTTTTTAACTTTTTCTGTACGATGGGAGCAGCCTTGCTCTGTCTGCACCCCGTATTGATGGAGTGAAACCTAGGAAATAAATCTTTCCCTCTTTTAAGTCATTCATGTCACATGTTCTGTTACAGCAGTGGCCAAAGCTGACACAGAGAGAAATTAGCTCCCATCAGCAGCTGTTCCGAGACAACATGATTCTGGTTGTTTTTCATCAAAGGGAAGAGATAAGAAGGCGCCACCTCCAAGTGCTCCCTTGTTCTCTTATTTTTATAGACTGCTCTCCTGTTCACGCCACCTCGTTGTCTCTGTACACAGCCATTCATCCCGAGAAGATTTCTCCCTCACCTTCCTCTGGGGAAATTATTTGCTCAGACCACCACTGTGACCCTCTCAGGCATTGTAGCAGGGCAGGGAGGCAGGGCCTGTGACTGTTGAGCTGGTAAAGCGTTGTAGCAGATCTGCCGTACTGCACAAAGGCCACAATGGTTGCGAAGAGTCACGTCCTCTGTCTGCTAGTGTCTGAGAGAACTGGCGAATCTGTAAAAATTAGTGAACTGTGTGTTCAACAAGAGTTTAAAGATTTCTCCGCACTGAGATTAATAAGTGGACCTTCGAGAAGCCCCATACCTATTCCTAACCAAGATATTTTTTGTGCATTTTTTTTGTTTTTGTTGTTGCTGTTAGAGGGGAAATTGTCCTCCAACATAATATTTTTATTAATTATTATTAGTTATAAATTTCAAATCAATTACTAATGATTAATTTTAACATTAATTATTAATATGTACTATTAATTAATTATTAGTTATAAATTCCCTAATTGATTAATTAGGGAATCTCACACAATGCATCTAATAACACTTATTTCCCCTTCCTCCCTGATCTAGCCCTTGCTCCCACTCCCCACAATAAAATACAACAAAAACCCCACCAAGTCTAATTTGTGTTGCCCATGTACTCATCGGAATCTGGTCAAACTTCCAGTGACCCTATTTAAGAAAAATAGTCTCGTAGCTACACACCCACACCCAAACTGGCTTCCCACCAGAAGCCATCAATTGTGAAGAGCTATACTTCAGCATCTTTAGCACGATTTTTAAGGACACTTTTTTGGCGGGAGGGGGCGGGAGGTTGTCGCAGAAGCTTTCAATGTCTCTCATTCTCAGTTATGAGTCTGCAATTACTGTTATTGCTGCAAAAGAAGCTTTTTTGTGAATAGTAGCCAGTGGTGGCAGTAGGCATCAACATAGTCTCCAGTGGCAGAACAGATCGCGGACCTCAACATGGCTTCCAGCAGCAGCACCGACCACCAGCAAGTCTTTTTTTGAGGAGGCTTAATCCAGAAAATGAACCGGCTCGCCAGCATGTTGGAGGGACAGGATCTCTGCGAGCCCCAGGCTTCTGTATGCTACCCTGCCCTTGGTGCCCGCTACTCTGCTAGTGCCCTGGGCCCATGCTCCTGCCCTGAGCAGGGCGAGCATTGAGAGTCATAGCAGCACTGGCTGCTACAGGTCATAGACCCCAGGCTGGGTGGTAGCCTGAACCTCCCAGCGGCTTGCCTCACTTGACAACAGCATGCTCCTTTGTCCACTGAGGCTGTGCTCCCACACCCTCCGCAGCTTCTGCGCCTCTAGTTCCACTTCTTTTCTCTGCCATTTTTTCCCATTCTTTTTTGTTTTTGTTTTTTTTGTTTTCCAATTCTATGAACTCACTTTTAAAAAGCAACTTTTAAAGATTTATTTATTTATTGTATGTATATGAGTGCACTGTAGTTGTCTTCAGACACACCACAAGAGGGCATCGGATCCCATTACAGATGGTTGTGAGCCACTATGCGATTGCTGGGAAACTGAACTTAGAGCCTCTGGAAGTGCAGTCAGTGCTCTTAACCACTGAGCCATCTTTCCAGCCCCAAATCTCCTCTATCTTAAGAAATAAAAACACAGCTTTTCTCTGTGTGTCTTCCTCTTAAGCACCCCATGATGTATCTCTACCTTCCTCTCGGTGTCTTTAACATTTTCCTCTGACATTCATCTGTCCCTGCACATTCACACAGGTGACCTTTCTAGAACAGCTATTACTTCACTCCGTTGCTTGGAATCGCATGATGGCTTTCTTCCCTTAACCTGGTAGACGGTATACTTTGCAGCCAAGTTCCTCTCCACTTGCCAACCTTGTCCCTGCTCAGTTATTGTCTGCTCAAATTACATGGGCACCTTTGTCTCTACCCAAACCCATAGTTTCCTGAACTCTGTCAAGGTTTTCTTTACCTTGTACCTTTGTTCCTATTAATTCTTGTGTCTGATGACTTTTCCCAGCTCATATCTGATAGGTCCTAATTATCCAGCAGGACTCAGCTTGGGTCACCTTGTATAAGGACCCTAACACTCTGATAACCTTTTTAAAGTTTGGCCCTTCTCCTATTCCCCAGGGAATAGTAGTTGCTATGTAAATATTTTCTCTTCTGCAAGGCTGAGCTCCTTTTATATTTGAGTTTTTATTTTATTCATCTTTATATCCCAGGTTTTGACACAATGCCTTACATAAAAGGATACTCAAATGTTTATTGAATTAAATTGCATATGGGTTCTATTTTTTTTCCTTTCCATTTCATTTTATACTGTGGCTTTAGAGGTACAAATCATTATCAGTTCAACCTAGAAAGAGACATTTACAAAGGCATAAAGTCAGAAAGCATGCCATAGCTCTAGGGAGGTGTGCAGCTGTGGACGGGCTCTAGCCTCTCAGAGGAAAACAAGTCACAGAGAATTACTAGGCCCCTTAGTCCTGAACTTTCTCTCCCCATCTGTATTTTATTTGATCTGCTGAAAACAACAAGGCCTCTGGCCTCCTGGGCTGGCAGAGATTCTGCTGGATGAACTGACTCTCACCAAGGTGGACATGCTCACCTACTCCCTATCGTCCAGAATCCACTGGAAACTGAGTCTCAAGCTAGCATGCTCAGGCCGTGGTGCTTGTAGGATCTGAGCAGGAAAATGAAATCAAGAAACTGAATTATTTTCTCCAAGTGTAACTTAATGTTTGCTTTCAGGTCAAAGGAACAGATAGATATACCCTTCACAGAATGTCACCCCCACCTTCTTAGTCTCTAAGTGGATTCAAATGGCCTCCAAACTTCATTTACAGATTTTCTGGTGCTAAGCTGAGCTGAACTGAGCTGCTGAGGTTTACACATGGGCAGAAGAGCAGCATCCCAAAGGCTCTTGGCTTGGCTTTCCCTGTGTTACTCGTGAAGGCTTCTCAGTGTCTGAAAATGTCTGGGTGGCAGTGTGCATTTCAGCCCTGGCCATGGGTCTACAGCGCATAGGACCTTTGATGTTGTCTTGGCTTTGAATGTACAAAGGATAGATCTTCCCACTGCCATCAATTTTCCTTGGGTCCACACAGCAGAAGGGCTCTGTATACTGGGAAGATAAACATACTGTCCTAGTGCCTTGTGTTTCACTTATATTTTCATAAACTGACTCTGAAATGGATGGTAACTTTGTAAAAAAAAAAAAAAAGTTGGGTGCACTTGATACCAGTAAGTGCACACAATACTATGATCTCTATATTATTTACAGAAATAATTTTACAATATTCCTTTTAAGTATGAAAATACATGGATTTTCTATGGGATCAACACTGGAAAAAAAAAACAAATTCTGAATCTTTTACAACTTGAGATATACCCAGAGTTATTCATGACATTAAAATTTCAAATCCAATAAAACTATACTCATTTAGAACGCATTTTTCCACACCTTTATAACCCTCCAGAGGAGAATGAAAAAGACAGTCGATAAAGGCAAGCTCCTATAGGAAAGAATATTTCTTACTCTAGTTCAAAGACTTTCAGGGAAGCAGAATATAAACATGCCAGAACCGAAACTGATTCTGATAGCTCTGGGTTAGATCCGCCCATCCCCAATCCGAGGTGTCACCCAATTCATCCTCATCCAAGGAGTCATTGGCTTTGCTGGCCCTGAAGGTAATCTATAGCTAGTTTCCCAGACACAGAAAGCAAATCGTGGCAAGGAAGTTTCTCAAGTGCTACCCTGCAAAGTTACTCAAACACAAAGACACGGGACTTAAGAAAGAGAAATTGGAAGAGGATGCTGGGTCAGTTCATGGCTCCTCAGTCTTCATCCTTCCTCTCCAGTGCCAACCATTCATCAACAGCTGGAAAAAACTTGAGAGCCGGGCGTGGTGGCGCACGCCTTTAATCCCAGCACTCGGGAGGCAGAGGCAGGCGGATTTCTGAGTTCGAGGCCAGCCTGGTCTACAAAGTGAGTTCCAGGACAGCCAGGGCTATAAAAAGAAACCCTGTCTCAAAAAACCAAAAAGCAAACAAACAAACAAACAAACAAACAAAAACTTGGCCAAAGCAGACACGAGTTGTGACATAGCTAAAGCTTGACCAAAGCAGACACGAGTTGTGACATAGCTCCGTGTGTTGTGACATAGCTCCGTGTGTTGTGACATAGCTCCGTCTGTTTGTTGGTTGAGGTCAAGTGAACCTTTCTTTAATATTCAATTTGCTACTTTCTAGAGTTTTGATAAAGTCTTTAACTTTGTACAAAGTATTTGATATTGGGTTTTCTTCATTTTGTTATTAATAAGTAACTTTTATTAATGACATGTGTCTAATGGTCATGCGTTCAGTAATTTGCCTTCCTATTACAGAGCATATAGTTTTAATGGGTATAAATAGTTGGCTTTATCTTTATTGTATTAATATAAAATCACAATATAGATGTTAATGTTTCCATTTTATAATATGGAAGTTTTAAATTACTAAACCTAACGTTTTGCTTTGGTATTATAGATCAAGTAACAAGATTAAAAATAATAAGTAAATAGCATAAAGCCACAAAATCCTTTTCTGTCTTTCCCCTTCTATCCCAGTTCCCACCATTTGATTAAACTGAGTTTGACTAATGAGTTCCTCAGAGTTCATCAAAAGGCAGTCAACCCACCATACCTAAAACTATATTCTGCTTTCTCCTATATTCCAATAGCATAGAAATGTCAGACCTCAAGAAATGGAGGTTGACTCCAAAGGCTTTGCTCTCTTTAGAGCTACAGTGCAAACAGGGTTGGGGCATGATGGGTTTCCTCCTGACTCTGTCAGAGAATGAGATTCTTTCCTCACTCATTCAGCACCTTTGGACAGCCACATCAGTCCATGGATGGCTAAGTACTGACCTCTGGTCCTGTCTCACTCCCTGCAGCTAACTCTCTGCAGAACCTTTCCAGTGCACTCAGAGGCCACGTCACCCTATTCTTTAACAGCAACAGAAGGCAGAGAACAGATTGAAAGATCAGCTTCCTCAGAGGGTATTTGCAGGTATGACAGGTCTCCCTCCTTTGTTTCAGTCTCAGCCTGTCTCTAGGGAGTAACGGTTTTCTCAGTGTCAAAGAGATAAATGGTAAATCGCCCTCCTAAGATTTAAATACCAGTGTAGCCGCTTCAAGAGCTCATGTCCCTCGGGCGTGTACTCACACTGTAACACACATCTGAACTCCTTGAAGATCTGGCCAAATACTGATGCCTCACACTCCCAGATGCTTAAGGTGGGACTCACAGATTTGTGTTTTTAATCAGAACCATTGTGATATCAATGCTACTCATTGAGAGTCACTGCACTATGTGTAAATTTCCCCACCATCACTTCCAGGCAGCAGACTTTTGGGAGGAATCACATACACTGTGTTAGCAGTAGCTACAGTCAGTCATATAGAACTGGCAGTCATATAGGCCACGGCAGGAGTCAAGAGACACCTTCAGTGAGACATTTGAGCCAGAGCTAGCTACGTCATTTGCAAAGTCGGGTACAAAGTAGACTAGATGTCTGAGCTCCACAGTTTGAAAAGATGGAAAAGAGTGTCCCTTGTGGGACTAAAACACACAAAGCTTTGTTTTCCTTTCTCAGCCTGACCTAGTGTTCTGAGTGACTGTTTGACAATAAGGAAAGAACAATTTAAAATTTCCATTATTTGTATAAACTTTGCCATCTACTTTTATGCATATGCCATCTCTGAAAACATTTAAGAGCATTTAATGCAGAATCACTGACTCACTGACATCCCATAATTCATGTTTCAGAGTCCTATACTGTGCCCATTTCATTCTTACCAGAGCAGCAGACAGGCTCCTCTAGCTTCCAGTCTTATTGTGTGCAAATTCTGTAAATGCTGTCTCTCTTTGGTGATTGCTAAGGAAAGATTTAAGGAAAACGAACCAGGGAGCCCTGCCTGGTTATTATTTCAGCTTTAGGTAGTTAGCTAATACAGAAAGTGATCTAGGCACCCAAGGACCTTTGCCATTTTTGTTAGAATACCATTGTCTTCTAAGTGGGTAGAAGCAAGTTCTAGTTAGAGCAAAGCAGGAGTTTCCAGGCTTCTGGTACCTCTCTCTTTTCTGCCTGCCACAAACCTTGTTCACTCACCTTGAGAGCCCATGTGACACAGAACAAACAAATTATGGTGCACTTGAATGCTACTTGTGAACAAGGTGAGCAGGGAATGAAGGACGTTCAGTTTTGTACACCCTCTTAGCTCAATCACATGCTCTCCTGCTCCACTGGGCATCATAAAACATAGACTTAAAAACAAAACCATTATGAATTCAAGGACATTATAAATTATGTAATCTATAAATTATGAATATCAGGAGGACATTAAAACATGTGCCACAAACACAGACGGGGATGCTCACATTCATCTATAGGATGGAACACAGAGTCCCCAATGGAGGAGCTAGAGAAATTACCCAAGGAGTTGAAGGGGTCTACAACCCTTTAGGTGGAACAACGATATGAACTAAACAGTACTCCCAGAGCTCGTGTCTATAGATGCATATGTAGCAGAAGATGGCCTAACTGGCCATCACTGGGAAGAGAGGCCCCTTGGTCTTACAAACTTTATATGCCCCAGTACAGAGGAATGCCAGGGCCAGGAAGTAGGAGTGGGCGGGTGGGGGAGCAGGGCGGGGGGGAGGGTATAGGAAACTTTCAGGATAGCATTTGAAATGTAAATAAAGAAAATATCTAATAAAAACAAAACAAAACAAACAAAAAACCTAAAAGCAAAAGAACTATCATGAAGGTTAAGATGGAAAAACAAAAACAAAAACAAAAACAAACAAACAAAAAAACATGTGCCACACTCAAAATGCAGCAGAACCCAAAGCCAGCAGATTTCAGAACAACTATCTTGAAGGAACAGTTATAAAAGAAATCCCAGACTTGGAGAACTGGATGGGGTGGAGGAAGTGGAGGAGAAAAGGAAGAGATATGCATGGGCACCATAAAAATGCCAAGGAAACCACATCCTGATTAGGAGAAACTTCCTTCCTCTTAGACCTGTGCTCTTGTCCATAGGCCAGAGTCTAGCTGGCTGGCCTAAAAGAGGTATCCTCACTGATGAAGAGAGCTGTTTGAAACTTGTTTTCCTTTCCCCACCCAAAGGAAAGGACTCATATGAAAGAGTCAAAGTCGACATAAAGTCATTTTATTATCATGGCTGTTGTATTTTCTCTCTAAAGCAAGGTCTGTCTCATAAAAGGCACATGTGTTATTGATCAGTGTAATAAAGGCATTAAAAAATAATTTCCAGACTTTGGTCCGCGGAGAGGGCTCTTTAATTTCTTTAACAAAATTATAGAGAAATATATCCACTTGTTTGTTAGTTTTCTCCTTGCAACTGTGTTTATTAGGCCAGGGTATTATTGCCTTTGCTTTCCCTTGGTTAATATTGTGCAATTGTAAGGAATGGTGCATAGTGTGTTTGGGACTGCTTTGTAACACAGCTAACATTTTAGAAAAGAGTAATATATTCTTGCTTTTCAGTCCCTATCATGGGAGTTAAAATTAGGCCTCGTATCTATTTATAGTATCCAAACCAGGAGAAAATTCTTATCAAACTGCCAGAATCTGATTTCATACAAAGTGCAGCTACTTTCTGCCAAGAGATTAGATGTTCTATGTTGTAGACTAAACTAATATTGTACATATCTAGTATTTAGCTTTTCAATATAAATTTCAATTGAAAATGCTGTATAATCTCTGTGTTAATGAGCCTTTTAATGCCTGTAGGTAACACATCAGGGCTCATGACCAATCTTTAATAATTGAAATTAAAAAAATAGTTTATAAATTTATAACTTTTAATATTAAATTTGAATTTCATGGTAACTTACCAACATCTTTTTACTATAAAACAAGATAAATATCAAGCCCTCTAGAGCAGTGGTTCTAAACCTGTGGGTAACGACCCCCTTCACAGAGGTCATATATCAGATATCCTCCATATCAGACATTTACATTACAACTCATAACAGTAGCATAATTACAGTTATGGGGTAGCAATGAGATAATTTTATGTTTGGGGGTTCATCATGACACGAGGAACTGAATTAAAGGGCCACAACATGAGGAAGATTGAGAACCACTCATGCAGAGGCAACAGTTAAACAGCAGGTTTAATTTGTTTTTGTATTTATATCCTATATTCATTTGGAAATTAGGATTTTTAAAAGTGAGTGATTCCTTTCCCATTGTTGTGTTAATCCATCCATACGTCATGGATTCTAAGCAGATTAGTTTTGTAGATCAAAAATTAATTTTGACAGCTGTCAGTGTCTCTTTTACGTTTTGTTGGTTGCTTGTCTTTCTCTCTTGGTAACGGTTTGGCTATTTCCAGGTTTTCATTTCTTTACAATGCTATAACGAGCATCCTGGCACATGCCTTTCTGCTTACTCGCCAAGTTACTCTTAAGAATGGTAAGGGAGAAAATAGAACTGATACTTCAAAAGATACTTTTTCAAAAAGCACTTTCCCAAACTGCTATCAGGAAGATCTTGTTATGCTCCAATGTCTATCTTTACTTCGCATTCTTTGAAATATTTGTCACTTGATTTGGTGACACTCATCTGTACTCCCAGCAGGTGGGAGAATGAGGCAGGGGGATTCCCAAGTTCAAGACCAGCCTAGGATAGCTACCTAATGAGACCCTGTCATGTTCATTCATGGTTGGAAATCTATAAGACAGGGATTTTTTTTTTTTTTTATAAGCCAGGATTTTTTTTTAATTGGGACAGGGATTCTTAATAGTGAGAAAAGAATATAATATTCAAAATTATACTAGCAAAATTGAATATATTAATATAAGAGAACATTACACATGCTACTAATGCTTTTCTTGTATGTGATGTGTAGGTGTTTGCATGTGTGTTTGTATAGAGGATGACATCTAATATCCTGCTCTTTGACTCTCTGTCATAGTCCCTTGAGACAGGGTTTCTCATTGCTGGCAGCCAGCAAACTCCAACGATCTTGTTCCCTGACCTCTGCCTCCCACAAATGATTTTGATGCTAAGTCCCTCTTTGTAGTAATTAATTGAATATATAAACATACCTACATGAGGGCACCCATATATTTTGGTGAAACATTATTATAGATGTTTCTATTAGAGTCTTTTTATTATATTAACATTTAAATCAGTAGGCATGGAGATTGCCCCCTCATCATGTAGATGGGACTCATTTAATCTGTTGACAGTGTTAAAGGAAACAGCCTGGTCTTCTCAGGACTAGGGGATTCTGCTGGCAAACTGTCTTCAGGTCTAAACTGCTATTTTCTGAGTCTCCAAGCTAGCCTACCCTGCTCAGATCCTCATAATACCTTTTAATTGGTCAATCAAAGTATCTCTCCATCCATCTACCCATGACCCACCCCATCTGTCCATCTTCTTGTTTATCTGAATTGTTGCAGTAAATATTATTTGTTTTTCCCCCCTGACTTAGACCATTTAGTTCCCAAATAAAAGACACAAAACCTTTATATTTATGATGAGTCTTAAAGCATTAGAGCTGGGTAGATAGCATCCCGCTATGCTATTTTGTCTACTTCTCTGTCAAAAACCCTGAGATAAATCTGCTGCTTAGGGAATGGGTTACATGCCTCCCACAACCAAGAGTTATTGAGAGCTATCATGAAGTAGGATGTCACACTGCTCTGCTTAGCCGAGCAGGCTCCTTAGATGTGGGGCTCCCGGAGGAGAACTGATAATGGTTTAGCCTAGCACATGATATATATAACCCAGGCCAAAATCTCAGATACAATATGCTTGAGGATATGTTTGGGTACTAAGATGGAAAGGAATTTAAATAAAGTTGAATACAGAGTAGGATGTTAAGTTCAGAGAGAAAAAATAGGATAAATAAACCCACATAGATAGGAATGTTCAAAGAAGGGAGAAAGAAATAAAAATTGATATTAATGTTTTCAATGGTACATAAACACTAAATAAGTAAACTCATGCCTTTGATCCCAATACTTGGGAGACAAAGACAGAGACAGATTGGTTCCTTGTGAATTGGAGGCCATCCTAATCTACAGAACAAATCCAAGTCAGCCCGGGCTGCACAGAGAAGCCCTGTCTCAATAAATAATAATAAACATATATCATTGTAGAAGAAGATATTTGGACTCCATACAATCTTGTTTTGATTTATCAAAATGAAAATGTTTATATGTTCAATGGTAATGGCGGTATTGTACATCCTTTTTGAAAGAGGTAAAAGTGGAGCAGACCTGGATAAAAATGAGGCTGATAGATTAGATCAGTCTATATTTATAATGACTTCAAACTGCTGGACAAAACATATGTTATGCTGGGAGAAAGGCTTTGTTTCTCTCAACAGAAAAAGAAAAAAGGCTTTGGATTCCCTCTAAAATAAAAATGGGTCAGATTTGATAGAAGGAGACCTCCTGAGGATCTTGGCTGCAATAAACAAAGGAGAAAAAAAAAAAGACCAAACAAACAGGTAATGTATAATACTAAACCCTCTACTGCAACAATTCCCAAACTGACTGGGACATGGATACGTCTGCAGCCAGAACTTCAGCTTGCATAGCCAATAATTCTTTGGCTACAAAGTCCAGAAGACTTATCATATCATCCTTTCAATTGGCATAGATACAAATTTATATTACAGTTTTGGTTACAATCCAAACTAAGTTAAGAAAGACAGATGCCTTTCACATGCTCAGATGGAGAGTGGAATGTTGTCTTTGGCTAAACCGTGCCCCTTGCACTACCATACATTATTGGTATAGAACTATGTATTACTTTTGAGAAATGATATTCACAGAAAATGACAACCAAGGAGGCAGCACCAACAAGATCCACCCTCGAAGATGCTGGAATGCCTGATCTCCCTCAGATTGCTTCAATGCCATTCCTTAGGAGACTTGCTTCAAAAATGCCTTCAAGGAGGAATGCTGACCCTGTATGACCTTGCTGCATCCAGCCTTCAACTAGGGCTTCAATTAAGCCATGCACTTTTCCATCCCACAGAGACTAGACAACAAATGCTACAGCTAGCTTTCTTAAGAATAACCATTTTTCTAATTTTCTTGGGTCCCCCCAAAAGGAATTCTATGTCCATAATCAGCAGGAAGCAATTATAAGAAAACGATGCCACACTCTAAGAGGAATGGTTGATTTTTGGTCATTCAGTGGATGTTGTATGTTTGTCGTCATTTAATAGAAGATGGTTAAAAATAATTATGGTCTTGGGCAGGAGGAAATAAAATTGGGAGTTTAGACTCAGGGATTTCTATCTTTCTATTTCTCTATCCTTTCTTTCTTAGAAAAAGGGAAAGAGGTTGAGAAGAAAAAGGGGGAATATAGAAATACCATATAAAATAATAGGATAAAGGATAGATCATTAAATCTACTCTTCAACTTAGAGCTATTGTATTTTCAAACAAGGTTATTTTTAATACATTAGTAGAGAGTTTTGTATATTGATGCAGAAATAAAGTATAGATTATTCTGTATTGATACAAATTTAAGGTTTTCATTGGTACAATGAAATCTTTGAATACTAATATAAAATTTAAGATTAATTTTGTTACAGCATAATGCATGTATTTTTCATTGCTGAAGTAGATGTTATGCTTATGTGACTCATTTGAAAATACAAGGTTTAATCCCAGGCATTTTAATAGGTGCTATTGCCAACTGTTTGAGATGGTTCAGAAATGCAAGTTAATGGTCAGACAGTTAACCTCATGGTCATGTCTGATACTAGTTTGACATATGAATCTGGATTGAACAGATAATAAATAGCTAGAAACAAGGAATGTTTTCTTGTTCAGAAATTCTATGAACAGATAATCTCTTAAAACCCTAGAGACTCACAGAATATGGCATTTAAAGAAAGATATTTTTTATTAATTTAAGGCCTTCTTGACATTGAGACATGTTAGCTCCTGGCAGCATCCCATTCCACTTCAAAGAAGATGATGAGCCTTGAAGGACCTCCAATTGGAGATGGCTTCAATTATGGCAAGCTAGCTATCAGGCAAAGAAATTTCCTAACTCCCTCTGCAGACAGAATGCTCTCTGAAATTAGCCAACTGAAACACAGGCAAAGTTGACTTTTGAACTCTGCCAATACTAGGTAACCAAGTCCTTAATAATTCTTGCTTCACAAATAGGTCTGTCAGATATACTGGGCTAAAAGGCTGAAAATAAATGCTACAATGTTATAGAGGGTGTTGGGACCTGTCCAGGTAGTCAGCTGTTTCTGTCATTTCTATAATATTGGGAAGCTGCTTCCCTGAATTTCCTGCATACTCAGGTAATTTATTTCTTCTCAGGTCTCTGATGGAGCTGAAGACGAGACAGTCACAGTTTCACAATTATGCTTAAGATGTAAAAAATGTAGGAAAATGATTTAGGTCTAAGATGTTTTTAGGTTAGTAATGTATGTTATGATAGAAAATGATCTAGATACAGAACTCTGAACTCAGCAAGACAGGATAGATGATAGGATATTTTATCTAAAAATTGTCAAACACAAAGACTGGACTTTTTGAGTGTAATTACTACATTATAATTGCTTCATAATTGTTCCTATCATATGTTGTTTATTACTATAAGAGAAGAGCCTTTTTATTAAAACAAAAAAAGGGGGAAATGTAGTGGGTTGGTCTGGTACTGCTATGTATTCAAATGCTAAATTCTGTACCCTAATATCTGGTTTCTCCAAGATGAGGAGATCCTCATCTTTTCTTGTACAAACCTTACCCCCCGAGTTATTCATGATTGGTTAATAAAGATTCCTACAGCTCAGAGCTTGGCAGAAGAGAGATAGGCAAGGTGTTTGTTCCTGGGCTTGGGGTGTGAGACAGGGACCACCAAGAGTGTAAGAGAGGAAGAAGGAAGAAGTAGCCTTGGGGTAGGTGGATAGTGAGGTCATGGTCATGAGGGATAGTCAGTTGGAATTGTAAATATGTATGTAAATAATAAATGTAAGTAATAATGGTCTAAGCCGAATATGGAAGTGGTATCTCCAGGTTATTGACAGGGAAATAGAGCATAGGTGGTTGATATCTGCCTAGCTCTAGTGCTTTCAGGTTTATTATAAATATAAAGTGTTTTTTTTTGTATTTTAGTTGGGAACTATAAGGTCTAAGTGGGGTAGAAAAAACCCAAATAATATTTATTATAACACTAAATATTGAATTGTACACCCTCTAACTTAAAAGTGGAAAGAGACTTTTAGTTTCTTAACACTAGAATGAGCTTTCTTTAATCTCAATAGCTTATACTGTAGTAGATACGAAGCAACATATGTAAAGTTGAAACAGTTTCTGCTTAGTCTGCTTAACACAATCATAATTATTTAAAATTGCACGAGAGTGCCTGAACAATATGATTTTTTTAAAAGGAAGAAGAGGTGAAGAAGAGGAAGAAGAAGAAGGAGAAGGAGGAAGAGAAGGAGGAGGGGAGGGGGGAAGGAGGGGGAGAGGGAGAGGGAGAAGAAGGAGGAGGAAGAGGAGAAAGAGGAGAAGAAGAAGAAGAAGAAGAAGAAGAAGAAGAAGAAGAAGAAGAAGAAGAAGAAGAAGAAGAAGAAGAAAAGAAGAAGAAGAAGAAGGAGGAGGAGGAGGAGGAGGAGGAGGAGGAAGAGGAAGAAGAAGAAGAAGAAGAAGAAGAAGAAGAAGAAGAAGAAGAAGAAGAAGAAGAAGAAGAAGAAGAAGAAGAAGAAGTCAAATCTAATTGGGAAGAAGTCAATCAAAACCACAGTTGTTGGTAGGTGGTGTGATTTCCCTCTGGAAGAGTCAGGTCAATCAGTCACCAATGCATGAGAAGGCTTCCCACCTCTGCTTAGCCTCTCTGTTCTTACGTTGGACTCCAGTTTCCACCATCCCTGTTCCTTTCTGGTCAATGGTGATTGTGGCTTCAGAGTTTCTACAAAGTGTTTCTAGGGATGGAGCTTCCTGTCTGTCATCACAGCTTACTGTTGCCAGCTGGTCAATCCTGGGTAATGCTGGTTCCATGGAACAGAGCTCTGTCTTCATGAATTCATCATTTAATCCACATACATAAGGAAAGTGGCACCTTAGTAAGCCCGAATCGTCACTACTTAACATCTAATCAAATTAAATTAAAAAAAAAGAAAGGACATATAGTTGCCCCTCAACTTAAAATGGAGTTATAATCTCTTACATTATTATATGTTAAAAATATAAATTGAAAGTCTAAAATGCACTTGGCACTGCTGTCTACCACCCATTCATCACACAGAACACTGCAGAGCACTGTCTTTTTTTTTTTTTTTTTTTTTTTTTTTTACTTATGATCAAGTGGCTGATGGGAGTGTCAGCTCATTGCTATAGCTCAGTGTCCCAAGAGAGAGTACTGACCCTTGTCACGCAACCGTGGAAAGATTGCAATAGGAGAAGTTCCAGAACAACTGAATGCACACCATTTTCACCCCGCCATGAAGTCAACCTGCCATAAAGCAGGGACCGTCTGAATTTGTCCAAAGGCACATGAGTAAGTGAAAGAGACGGGATTGGGACTCTGAGACCTTGGCTCCTCATCTGTTGACTTTATCAAAGTGCTGCATAGACATATAAAATAACAACAGCAGCATTTGAGTACTTGCATATGTTACAAATTACCCTACTTTCTATAAATCAGCCTTTCCAAATCTTACAACAGCACTGTGAAGTGATCTATAATTTGAGCACAATTACGTTGACTTTATTTTTTTTTTAGAATCACTGTTGTCTTATTCTTTCAAGCAGCTCTTAAAATAGCCCCCACCCCCCTCACACACATCCAGGATTTATTATTCTCTAAGAGGGAAGAAAGGGAGAGAGCAAGAGGAAATAGGAAATGAGATTTCCTAAACATGAAGATATGAAAAGCCCTGAGCCTGGCTGGGTCCTCACCTCTCCTACACAATTAGCCTTTTCCTCTGATCTTTTCCAAATGTTCATTCACCCCATTCTTGAGCATGACCCATGTCAGATAGTAATACGAATGCATCTCTGGAAATAAAAAGGACTTCAAAGCATAGACCTGGGTGGGAAGGGAGATTGTTTCCCCTTCCTAGTCAGACATGTCTTCTCATAAAGCTGTGTCATCCCCAGAGACCATTGTCAGGATGAAATAAGCCAATTGTCCTTTTACTTAACTGATGTCGTTGAGCCTGGCATAGACTCTACATTTGTTAGAGCATGTGCTGGAAGCCAGTCAGCACAAAATCTATGCCAACTCTTGCTCATCAGCTGAAAGGCCACAGGCAACTGGTATAATCTCATTTACCTAGTTCCATTCTGCCTTTTTGTCTTCACCTGTGAAGTAGCGTGGCAGTGGTTTCTCTTAGTCCTAGGGAGTATTGAATGTGCTCATATTGTAAAACCTCATACAGGCCCTGGGAAACAGAACATGCTGAATGACAACTGACCATTGTTATCAAGCCATGTCTGTCCACCCTAGAAATGCTGAGGTTAATCAGAAGCTCATACTAGAGGGGTAAATGTAGGAACAACAATAACAACAACAGCAACACTCACAGAGAGATCTCAAAGTTCCAAAGAGAGGAACCAAACCCACTATGGTTTTAGAATCAGCCGGTCCTGAGGTCCTGAAGGACAGGAACCATGACACATGACAAGCCCTTGAGCTAGCACATGAGAAGTCTATGCTCTACTCTGTCTCTCTAACTCTATCTTGCCCACCAATATCATTTCCTGTAGGTGGCTTTGCTCCATAGGATAACTTCACACATGCAGACATGTGACAAGTTTGGGCTTTCTTGACACTCTGGGTAGTTCCTTGACATGATCTTTTTATCTGCAGATGGATGACCAGAAAGCCTACAGGTTTCCCCATTACTAACATCAGAAACACAGTATTTTCCCTATAACCAAGTGGGACCACTCCACCAAAACTAATCATGTTAAATGCATATTGCCACAATAGTATTGTAAACCCCAATTTCCTTAAATCAAATGGAATAGCCTCACTTAAGCTAAAGGTGTCCCCAGGCAACAGAGAATCACATCATTAGCTTACTAGCTCATTGGCTCCTCTAGATTTGCCTGTATTTATAAATATAAATTAGTTCCCACTTCTGAATTGTCAGTTTTCTTTTCCTGAGCACACGTTTTATCTAGAATGCTTGAGGAACACTGGGAGATAGATACAAAGAACTCAAAGAACTGGCAAAAATTTAAACTAGAAGGCTTATTTAAATATAAATCATAATTGTTTTTAGAAAAAGCATACATGTATCTACTATTCCACTTCCCTTTACATATAGAGACTCAGATAAGAAGACTAAGGAGTGTGAACCTACACACACACACACACACACACACACACACACACACGCACACACATACACACCCATATGCCTTGGCTCTGTACATAGCTTCTAGGCCATAAAAGGAGCTGGTTGGGTACCAGAACACCTGAGTTCCAATCCTGATTTGCCATTTATCACCTGTGTGGGTTTCAAAAAAGTTACTTATTATTGGTATGATATAGCCCCATGAGTTACAAGAACAATAAAAATAGTAATGTTCTCCTCACAGACTGACTGACAGCTTCTAAACAACTGCTCAGGGGAAGGGTTGCTACAAGACCCACAGTGTTAAGAGGTTACTTTTAAGGAAATGGAGCTGTTCCGTGCACTCCATTCACATTGTCGGTTCATCCTTCCTTATTAAAATTTTTCTGTTCATGGAGGGCTCCATGCATGTGCTGACTCAGCTGTCTGCTTTGAGACAAGAAGCCCCCATTCTTTCTTTCTTGCTTTCAGCTGAAGTGAACAAATATGTGTATTCTGGGTTTGGGTTTAATGTAAGTATAGATTTTTTTTCAAGCAAGAGAATACCTCATTAATATGAAAGGAGAAAAATAAAACACAGATGTGATATTGTGAAATACATATTTTGGGAACTTGTCTTGTGTTCTAGCATACAACCAAGAAATCTTTGTAACCTCCAAAATGATGGCATCTTTTTATAAGATAATGAGTTGACTGATGGCTGAGAGCCCCTGGGTAGCTTTTGGATAGGTCCCCAAAAGACCTCAACAAAATTAAAGAGTATTTTTAGCCCTACTTCCTAGCCTCCCGGGAGAGGAGATATGATCACCCATGCCTACACAATAAAACATCCATTAAAACTTAAAGGGTTTCTGCATAGCTGATGATGTAGAGGTCCCCTGGAGGCCAGCTGTGGACATTCCAAGTCTCTTCCTGCACAC